>VZUI01029058.1:0-28276 GCA_013401135.1 Cettia cetti | reverse complement strand
GGAGAGGAGAGGAGAGGAGAGGAGAGGAGAGGATAAAAATTTTTGAGCAACAGCTGAAAGAAGTCATCAAGGTCAACAGCTGAAACAGGGATTTAAGAGAGCAGGCAAGTTCTTGGAAGAGAAATATCTTGGGTGTTACTGATACATAGAAAGCATATTTGATTGAGGAAATCCCTGAAGATAGTTGAAGGGCAGGAGCACTCTCAGGAAATGCATGCTTGACATGCTCAAAGGCTTCCTCAGGCACCCACATCTGGCCACTGCTGGAAGTAGGATGCAGCACTAAGCAGATGCTTGGTCTGGCACCAGAGAGATACTTGACACCTGGCTAAACAGATGTGGTGGGCAGCCTACACACCTGAGGAGCTGGATGCTTAATTCAAATCCCTGTGTCAGTTCCAGCTGAGAAAGTCTGATGAAGAGATGATTCATTTGGGTAGTAATGATGTAGGGCAAGACTGTGGGATGAAGAGGGGGAAGGTGGTAATGGACCTTGAGCACTACCTGTTACTATACACTCATTGCATAGTCAAGTAGTGCTTTTTTCTGGTTCTTTAAAGAGCACAGAACAAGGTTCCCTTGTGAGAACAAGTGATGCCAATGTGTGAGGAATGTAAGGTAAAGACAAGCCTGTTTTCTACTTCTCCTCCCAAGGATACAAGTGTCCCTGTGATCAAGTAGCATTCGCTAATACATGCTTCCAAAGAAGCACTTTTCTAGTCCTTAGAACCTCTCCTAACAGTTTTACAAAAGTAACATTGCTTCTACTTTTTAAGGTCAAAAAGACTAGTTTTTTCTTTTAACAAAGGCTGTTGGAGCAAGTGGGATAAGTGACAGAATCCAGATTTGATCTGCATCATTAATACTGACTTCTGAAGAAGGCAGTTCACACAGGGTAGGTGACAAGATCAAATATATTGTTTAGGCGGGCACAAGAAGAATAACCATCCATCTTCCCTGCATTCTGAAGCTCTCCAGAGTGTGTAAACGACAACACTTTCATGTCACTAGATCAGCCAGTTGGAACAGTCCTGAGACCATTTCTTTCAGCAGTTAGTATGGCTTGTACACAATCTCCCTGTAGAAGAATCACAAGGTCTTTTTCTAGACGTGCTGAGAGAACTAAAGCATCACCTCTCAGAAATCCTGTGGTGACTCTGGTAGATTTACATACACTATTGGCCCCTGGTAAATTTAGGCTACTGAAATGTCTGTTGTTGGTGACACGTAATAAACAAAATATGTTTTCTTGTGGCATGGTGGAATAGAGTTTTAGGAGTATCGGGAGTACATTGAGCCCTTGATGTCCTATTTAACTTTTGTCTGGCACTGGCAAACCTTTAATCTTAATTATCACAGATGTGAGGGCAGATGAGGAGAGTTGAAAGGTTTGGTAGGAACCACAGGTTCATCTCAGTATGTGCGCAAGTCATGAAGCTCTCGTTTTCAAAAAACATTTGGGATTTGCACAGACTAACTTTGAGTGATCTGCATCTTGCACTGAACTACTGAAAGCCAGGTACCATGTCAAGATGTAAACTGAGCAAAGCCCATGCCCCAAGCACTGTCCTGGGACCAGTTTGCCAAGTCCAGCCTTCCCAAGGTGTCTGAGTTCACTGGCCATTGCAAAACTGCTGTTCTAAGCCATTAGTAATGCCTGTCTTAACTGAGAGACCTGTAAGCTCAGCAAAAATCATAAAATCACAAACCACAATTTGTGTTGTAGGAGAATAGTACATATCCTCCCATGCCAATTTCTACAGACCCTTCATTTATGTCTTCACCTAGGAATTGCACCCAGATCTGAATCAACAAGTATTGGCATAGCAAAGGATGTGTGCACCCAGCACCAGGCCTGAAAAACTCCCTTGTACTGCAGACGTGAGATCTTCCCTCACCTTGCATGCTGAGGGTTTGAAAACTTCCTCTCTCTACATCTGATTTTTCTTCATTGACAGTGTCCAAATCAAGGTGCAACACTGACCCTATCTTCCCCATGGAGATGGGGTATGGTGGTGTGGAAGCCCATGGGGAGAGAGCTCTACAACTTAGACCCTCTTGCTTGCTTCAGGGAATGGGCTGAATGGGTCTCTTTGTTCCTGGGAGGACCATCCCTGCTGGTGTCAAGAGCCCTTCAGGCAGATGCCGTGGGCAAGCTCTCTCTGCAACAGTATTAATGGTGAGCCTTGCCCATAGGGATCCCAACTCATTTGCTGCCTGTCAGCTCCTGGGCCTCATTCACTAAGAATTCACTAATCTATAGGGTAGCTTTTTCCAGTCAGAAACCCTAACAGCTAGAGATAAATTAAAGCTGGAATTGGAGCTGGACCAAGAGTCCAGCATTTGAGTAATCCATCCAGCCTAAGCAAGATCCCTCAAGACAGGAAATCTCAGCAAGAGCCTAGAAAGAGATTATAAAAGAAAGTAAGCCCAGGCACCACAGTTGTGATGGTGGGATGGCCCAGCAGAAATGAGAAACATCAGAGGCTGTAAAGCCCACTACTTCTTCAGGCTGCTATAAGTGCAAGTCAAAGTATAAAGGAACTTCAGCTGTGAATAGAACTTCTTTTAAAAAGAGAAAAATGGCATCCTTTGGGACATGTGGTTTATTTCTTGTGGCTCTATTCTACAGCATCTTCTGCTGTTGCCTGTCCCTGAGTACCTGGGAGAGGAAAGCTAATGAACCCCACCCATGAAAGTACAAGCTCAGACTGAGCTGCAGCCTCTTGATTGTATTTCCCCATTACCACTGAGTATGGTACCACCAATCCTCTCCTCAGAGGGAAACATGCAGGAAAAAATGTACCTGCCATGGGCTAGAGCTACATCCTGGTACACACACCCTTGCAGTGGGGTTTCTCACAGGCTAAAACCACGTTACAGGTGCCTGACACCAGGGTGGCAGGGACATTTGCCAGGTAGCAGTGCTGGGATTCTACATGCCATTTCTTGGCTCAGCCCTGCTTTGCCTCTTGTGCAATAATGATGTTCTTGTGGTCAGAACTTTTGTCTTTATCGTGTAACTCCACTGACATGACTGCCCTGGCCCTCAGCTTGGGTTCTTTCCACATTAAGGGGGGCATATTGCTGAGGACAAGGGCTGGCCAATACACTTCCATCTCCCGCAAAGGCATCATGGAGGGATGCAGCACGCTTCCCATCACAAACCTGACAAAAAGCTGGAGCACAGCTTCTCTTGCTCACATCACAGCCTAATGCAGTAGCTACACAGGACAAGTAAATCTCAAGCAAAAATACCTTTAATTGTCCTTACTAGAGCACTGCCTTGAGGCTCGGTGAGGTTTGGGCATATAGGAAGGTGCATAAGCATAGAAAGCATGAGAAATCTGAGCGCAGACAAAGGGGACTTGTATCAGAAGTAAGTGGGAGAGAATTAAGACTGCCAAGCTTTTAAGAGGAATTGGAATTTAATGAAGTGATTGAACAAAGAAATTAAAAGCCTCCTTTTCCTCCTGTAAGGGTCGAATGGATCTGAGCAAAACTCGGCTTGGCTGCATTACAGGGTTGTTATTTAATTTTAAAGAACTTGGAAGCTTTCAAGGTACTTCATAATTCTATTGACATTTATGATTTGAGATATTTAATCTTGAAAACACAAACACAACGCTGATCTGTCTCTCACCCAAGAGAATTGGGAATCAGTGTCTGCAGCTTTTAAATGCAGCCAGTCTAGGGCCTGCTTGCCATGAGCCAGCCTTTACCTTGCTCCGATGATTCCAAGCAGGGAACCTGTGCTTTGCAGAGCTGAATTATTCAATCCTGAATAATTTTTTTACTTTAAAAATACATTGTTTCATATTTATCTTGCAAGGCTGGGACTCAGGTCTTGCTCCTGGACAAAGGCGCTGCCCCTTCCCCACTGTGTTTGGGGTGGGGCCCTTCCTCTTATAATCCTGGCTGGAATGAGTGGAGACATGGCCAGCAAAACCGTGAGAAATATTAAGTCTCATATTAGGACCAATATCCAATTCATTTTTTTCAAAGCTCAAGTCTGTTCACATGTGAGGGCAGATGTTGCCAGTAATCGTGTATTAAAATGGAAGAATATATGTGTCAAGACTGAAATTAATTAGGGTGTGATTCTGCTCTCATTAACAGGCATGAAATTCCCATTGACTAAACAGGACGTTGTATCCTTACAACGGACTTTGGTCCTTAATTTTCACACCACGAAATTGGCACTGACATTTCAAAGTCACTACAGTGGCAGAAAGCTTGACCCTTTGTCTTTGCTACCAAATATATTTTCAGAGTATGACCAATTTTTAAAGCCTAACATTACACTTCTTAGTTAGTGAATGAAGAGCCCTTTGAAGATCAAAAATGCTATTATTATTTCCATATTTTTGCCATACCAAAGCTCCCACGCTGAAGCCATCTGTGTCAAATGCAAAGCATTACCTCCAATACTTTCTTTCTGAGCAGACCACGTGTCCCTGTTTTTCTGTTTCCATGCCTGGTTTCAAGATCATTTTGTGAAGATGCAAAAAAGTGGCACTGCTTCAGGGACAATGGGAAGTGCAGCTGGACAAGATTGCAAAGCAAGTTCTGATTTGGAATTCGCAATCACATTAGGGAGGTAACCCAACATCCACCTCAGATGTCAGCAGAGATGGAGGATGTGCTAGAGGTGGGGCAGTGGATCACTCCTCCTCTGGGATGGGCAGGCTTGAGGAAAGGAGGGTTGAGGGGGACCAGAGAGCAACAACCAAAGATGAGAGGAAAAAGGGGCAGCAAGGAAAAACTTCTTCTCAACTGCCTCACGCTCAGCACAGTGCCTGGCTGGTGGCGTGCTACAGTGTGAGTGGAGCATGGGAAAGCAAATGAATTGCAGATTTGGACCAAGTGGAAACCTCAAGAGCCTCATGCTTTGCAAAGGGAGACAAGACTCTCTTTTGTGGGCTGCTTTGCTGAAAATCTTCCCCTCTGAGCTCCCACAGCCACCCTGCATGCCCGTACAGTCAAAGGGCCGTAGCCAGAGGGGGGCTGGAAATAATCTAGAGAACAGCCAAATCCGCAGGAATTTTTCCATTGATTTAAGTGCATTTTTGATCAGACACTGGGTGAGGCAGAACTTGCATGTTTGATACCAAACTCTTCTGTCTCCAGAGAGAAAGAGGAGGGTTGGGTAGAAAAATGGGAAGTGTAGGAGATGAAGCTGTCTTTCTTTTTTTTCCCCCCCTTTTCTGTAAAGCTTCTGCTGTTTCACAAACTAGCGGGTGCAGAGGAAAAGGGAGACGAAAAGGGCCAAATCACCATGTGGAGGAAGAATCTGCAGTGCTGAGATGAGGAAAGTCTGCCCTTTGTGAGGTAGTATTTCTGATCTGCAGGCATACAAAGCCTTCATAATTGCTGGAGTCATTACTTGCAGTAGATGGCAGAGACATGACAGGTACTGCAGGACACATAATAAGCTGGAATGAGCAGTGATGTTAATCCAATACCATCAAAGATCGGGCTCATCACAGGAACCCATTTAGAGTCCACAACAGCAGCCCTGATATTGCTAAGGAATATGTTTCATCTAAGTACAGACCTCACTTCACTCCACCGCCGTACATTTGCTATTTCCTCCTCTGCTCCCAGATGCTGTAGCTACAATTTATCCACCCCAGTTTATCCCATCCACGGATCTGTCGC
Organism: Cettia cetti; assembly: GCA_013401135.1. Classification (NCBI taxonomy): domain Eukaryota; kingdom Metazoa; phylum Chordata; class Aves; order Passeriformes; family Sylviidae; genus Cettia; species Cettia cetti. The sequence continues at coordinate 22,615 of VZUI01029058.1, read as the reverse complement.
ACTGTTCATTAGAGCCTGGATTCCTGCATTTTATTTCACTACCTAAACTATCTCCCATAATGAGGAGGCTGCTAACAACCTTACAGAGTGTATGAAAAAATTGACTTATCTTCCAGCCCAGCTTCTGAGGCTGCAGGTGCTGAGCTGCTCAGGTGCACTTAGGGGCTGTGAGCTGAGTTTCAGTTCTCAAATATTTTCTATTTATCATGATTCCCAGATGGAGCATCAGTGAACACTCCAGAATACCTTCTCACTTCCACAGCATGCCAGGTAAGAAGAATATGTCTAGACTGAAGGCAAGGCTGAAGCTAGGGATAATTTTTCCTCTAGCAGCCCCTTGACAGCTTTCAGCACAGGAATGACAGCTAGGGATTTATGGCTAGGTTGCTGAGTCCAAGCAACCAGACACCTTACTCAGGTTGCTGTTGTAGGGTTGGGAGACACAAGACACAGCTGCCGAAACAGCATGGGAGGATGTGTTTAGTCAGAGTTTTGTGAAACGTACTCCTGAAGGTTTATTAAATTCAAATTTGACTGTACAATTTATGGCCACTAAGCCTGATACAAGAGTTTCTGCAGACAGATGTGGGCAAGAACTGGAGCTGAGCTGCATTTGACTTCAGTGGTTATTGTGCCCAAATTTGTGTTGAGCATTTAACCTGTTCTTTATTTTTAGCTCTTGAGTTTTGCGCTGCAATCGCTCTGAACTATGCTCCTTTGATAGCAACCAGAGTGCTCCATGCAAACAAAACAAGAGAAAAAAGCAACTACAACTTTTAACTACTGCTGTAGGGGAAGCTGTGAGACACAGCAAAAGGCACATATGAATTTTCACCAAAGAACTTAATTAGCTGATTGCTTATTTAGAAGCGATAACAGCATGACCTAATAGTCCCAGCATTCAGAGATCCAGTAGCAAAGGCCTGGTTTGGACATGCAAATATACCACAGCACTATAAAACCAAAACAGCACTTGTTTTCCTACATTTCTGGAATATGAGGTATTTTCCTTCTGAAAAAGCAGAGGGGCAAATTCTGGGAAATGCAATTAGCTTCCCATCTTAGTTTTGTGACTCTTCCTTTTATTGACTCTTGTCAAGGAAAACTTGTTCAACCAGGGTTCAACTCTGCCTTGTAAATTTGATTAATTTCTGTAGGAGACTCTTCATATAGCCAGTATAACAAGGACAGATAGGGAGACATAACTGGAAGGAAACTGAAACCCCAGAGAAAACAGCCATAAGGGACTGCTGTTTGTACTGGGGGAGCACCAGCCATGCCTTGATCTTCAGATACCAGTTCCCTCCTTCTGCTGCAAACTGCAGCTCCATCTCCTTACGTGTGATTAATGCATTCACACTTCTGAAAACCTGCAGCACCTTGAGGGTCAAGTGAATTTTCAGGAGATTTACAACAATGCTTTGTGTTAAAAATAAAGTCTTGGTCTCTGTGATGCTTAACCTTCTGCCAGTCCTCTGTTCAACATTCCTGTACAGTTAAAAAGGAAACCCTTGTGTTCCCAGACTGTATTTGAAGACATTAGCTTGTAACTAAGATAAGCTGGCAATGATTGTTAAAGGTTTATATATATCTATATAAGGTTATAGATTACTGGCAGGGTCCACCCATCTGATCAGTCATTTCCACAGGTGCCTGAGAGTTTGTGCCCAGCTACCAGCAGTAATGCTGTCTTGGCAACACTGGATGGTAACGTGCCTATGGTCAGAGCACTGTGGCAACCCAAGAGCACTCTGAGTCCCTGTGGATTATTAGCTGCACTTGCACCTAGTCTAAATTAGCTTCCAAAGTTTTCTCCTACAGCAATAGAGGGAGAACATGACACCATATGTTTATGTTGGAGCCATACAACCATACAAGAGGGGACTTGATCGCTTATTGCTCCAGATCATTTTTTACTTAAAAATTTGATTTTTTTTGCAGGGCAAAGTTAGGGATTTTTCAATAGGTTTAATCTGTATCCTTTTTTGAGCAGAATACAAAGATTTCTTTCAAGTGTTCCTTAGAATGCTTTTCATCTTTGAATTGCTGAAATAAACACTCCATCTTAAATGATTCTAGATTTCTTGAGCTCACAGGAGCTGAGCTTCTATTCAGAGGTAGCAGTGCCATTGGCACAGCAATCAGAAGTTGTCTTCAGCCTATTAGATTATCAGAACAATGATATTCTGCAAAATTTCAGACAAAGGTCCACAATGTGCCCATAATTTCCAGGAAATTATTGGCTTTGTTATAAATATTTCCTTAGTTAAGTATTCAAGACTTACTGAATGGTTTTCCAGGAGCAATGTGTGAATTTAAATCTGTGAGGAGATTCAGCATCCCTCTTCCAAACAGCAAGGTCTTGCTGCCTGACCTCTACCATGCCTGTAAATCCCATGTTTCTCTCCAATGCTCACATTACCCTGCAAAGGTGGGAACAATCAGCAGCCACAAATGAAAGCTCAAAGGCCTCAGTCATGTACTCCTATTATCACTTACAGAGGAGAGGAAGGTATAAACAGATGATCCTTTACATTTCAGAGTCCAGTACAACGTGCTCCCTAAAGCATTCATTGAGAAAGACCTTCTCTACCATCCTCATGAAGGGCTGCCCACGAGCTCGGGAACTAGTGGGAGCCAGTCTTTTGCATTTTGGGTGCACCTGGAGAATCAAGTGCACCCTGTTACACTACAGTGATCAAAATCCACCCATGGTTTCTGAGTCACAGATATACACTAAGATCTAACAATTAAAGCTATCTTAGTCCCCATTCCTCCTGACCCTAACCCTAATAAAATGCTTGGGGAAATAGGATCAGAACTCAGATAAACTATCCACACCATAACCAAGCACTCACCCTTTCTACTCACCCATTCTACTCACCCTTATTACTCCAGAACACTCAAGCTGCCAAGGCTTTCAGAAATCCTCAGCCATGCTATCTCAGCCAGCATCTCTAAATGAAAGCTTTGCATGCCATCCTGGTGCTAATAGATCCAGACTACTGCCTGGCAAGCAGAGAAGCTGGCCTAAAACCTGAAGGCCAGTCAGTTAGTTGGTCAATAGCTATATACACTTTTTTTAACCATTTGCTACTTTGAACATGCTGTCCAGAACTTGGAGGGTCCTGCATCCACTGCCTGAATGGTGCCTCCACTCCCCTTCTTTCCCCCAGGTATGGCAAGCTCTGACCCTGGGGAGCTCAGGCCTCCATTCCTGCCCATCTCCACTACACCACAAGTGTAACAAAAGTTTATTTTTTTTTCTGCACTAGTCTTCTTCATACAAACCACATCCTGGTGTGGCCCCCAGGAGCTGAATGGTGCACAAGGCACATCTATCAGCCCCAGGAGGTGCTGGTGGGAAAGCTCATTGCATAGGGAACAGGTTAAAACACTTCATCAAAAAAGCAAGAGCAGCAGGAGAGAGGCAGTAAGAGGGAGAGGAAGCAGTGAGGGGATACAGGTTATAATTGGCAGTGAATTGCATTTGGAAGTTGCAATACAGGTCCTCCTATTTTGCAGGTGTTCACTTGTCCTTAAAACCTCTACTTCTATCTGCATACACATTAAGCCCAGCCAAGTCATAGCAAATCTTGCCAGAAAGTGCAGTTTTGGGAAGACAAGAAGCTTTGGGAAATTCAATCCAAATTTAATTGTTTCAAGTCCTACAAAATGTGCATTTTTTTTTTCCGAGTGTTGAAACATTAATTTTCAACATAAGGAGTATTTAATTCCTTTCAACACTTCTTTCTGAAATGGCATTTTTCATTTGAAAATCATCCCAAGTTACAAGAGAAAGGGATAAGCACCCCAAAATAAATATTTTCCAAATAAAGTGCTACAGGTCAATCCAAAATTATTTTTCTGGTTTTGTCTTTTCCCAGAGAGCCTCATAAAACCTCTGGGATTTGATTCAAGACCCAAATTCTTTTAGGCCAGCTGGTGCCCAGACAAGCCCTTTATTTTCCAAGCTCTATTTGCACAGAATGTTTTCACCACCAGATTTGTGCTTAGTGCTATCAGGTCCTCTGGATTTATTGCATGTAAAGTATTTTATCCTGGAAGAACACAAGAAACTCCATCAATCTTCTGGCTCCCTAACATGTACTGGCTTCACAAGAGCAGTGGGTCACAAGTATTATAGGATGTAGGGAGAGCCAAGAGAATTTTTTGGACAGAATACAGAGTAGTGGAAATAACTGGCATTTTTACATACTGGGAGGCAAAAGTGTCAAAGGCTACAGCTGTTTTGTGTCACCAGAAGCAGTAAAGGGTCCCCTAGAAGCCTGCTGGAACTTCTAGTGGGGACAAACATGGCTCTGACTCAGCCACCACCTCAAGACAACCTTCTCCATTCACACTTCCCCATGTAACATGTGCCAGATTTCTCTGCCTCAGTGATGTTGGGGTTTTTCTTACCAAGTTCTCAGATATCACATCCATGGGAGGAGGAAGAGGGAGGTTAATTGCATTTCTCTAAAAAATAAGGATGTTAAGCTTATCTCTTTGCCGGCATATGGGGAGCTGTGTGTCCTGGATGAGTGAGCTGACGCGAGATGGTTTCTAGGCAACTTCTGCAAGTCATGTTGGAACAGGAATAAGAATTAAAAACAAAACCCAAACAAGTCAAAACAAGCAGCAGCTACTCCATGCAAAACCAGTTTTGATGGACTCGTAGGGTTCGTGTAAGGCCTTTTGTGGGATTAATATTGCTTTACTCCTAAGGACAGAGAACCCATTACCCCTGTGCCAGCATCTATTGTGAGACACATGATAAGCATGTTTCTGCAGACAACACACACAGCTTGTGTGTGATAAGAGGCCTGTCATGCCACGTCATTGTGATGATATTACTTGATTGTTGAAATACCGTAACACAAGTGTTCCAGGAACCTTAACCTGAGTACATCCAGAAGCCAGAAAACAGTGTCAATAACTCCAGTTCTTTCCTCTTTCCCAAAGAATTTTGCTTTCTATTTATCAACTCACAATACTCTTTTTTTTTTAAGGGATTGGTAAAGTTTAGGCAAAAAGTAATGTTCTTGGGAGCTGCCTTTATTTGTTTTCTATGTATACAGAAATGAGAAGGATGTCTCCTCTTCTTAGATTATTCTGCAGTACTAGGAATTGATCACTATACCTTTTAGTCTCAGCTCACATTTCAGAATTAAGGTAAGCTGATCCCCTTCCACTCAAAAGTAATTCTTCCCACGTCTTCCCCAATTTATTTGACTACAATGGTCTCAGACAGAACATAACCTTACTCATGTAAATCCAGAGTTGCACTGTTTTTCCAGTGCCAGAGTAAAATTTAGTCCTCAGTGCCACAGAAGAAAGTTTATGGTCTCACTGCCCAAACTTTCTGAGCTAGCATAACAAGGAGTTTCGGATGCAATGTTTACAACCTCTTCCCTTAAGTTATGAAGGGTAAGGAACGCCTTAAGAGATTTTAATTATCAGGATCCCGTTCTGCTCCTGCATTTGCCAGTGGGATTGAAAAGCAACTGCCGAAGTCTGAATTTGACTGAGACTGGGGAATTTGTGTTGTCAATAAAGTTCAGAGCAGGTGTTTTAAAAGACAAAATCTCCACCATTATTTCAAAGCACATTCAGGTTTCAAGGAGGGGGATACCAAAATCAAGTAAACTGTATAATAACCAGGCCATCAAAGCAGTTTCATTTAAAAATCAACCTTTTCTGTCCTCAAAGTTTGTATGGCACTGTTTGTCTGACTTTCCACCAAGTAAGTAGGTTATAAGATGTGACACTTAACCAATTTTGTTGTCCATATGAAGTCAGAGCAAATCAAGATTATAGTTAGAAAACAAAACCTCTAAGCCTAATTCATGCTTTTCTCCCAGCCCTGAAGAAACGATCGACCAGCAAAACTGCTGGGATTTCTTCCAAAGCTAGGTTATGTATGGACCCAACACTGACTTTAGCAGCAGTGTTTTCTCTTCTGAAGAGCCCAGAGCAGCATTCCAGATGCTTCAAATAGCTCCATGTGTATCCAGCTCCCCATCCTTCACAGCTCCTGACAGACAGCCAGTGACTGAGCATTCCTGGGTCGCTGGTGGAAGTGGACTCTCCTCTAGGGACCAGGCTGTGCTGGGTCACAGCTCTGGTGGTGACATGCTCTGGCTCCATCAGCTCTTGCTGGCAGGGGTGCTAGACTGCCCTGCCACGGACATCCTGTGCAGCAGGACCCTGCTGGTTGTTCCTATGGCTGCTCCTGTCAATGCTGGCTAGCTTTTGCCAACCCAAATTCAATCACACTAGCACTGCATTCTCACACATTTGGCCTCAGTATCTGGAGTGAGACAGACCCTAATACTGCTGAGTTACCATACACAGGTTTACTTTCTTAATCCATCCAGATTTCTTCAGATGCCTGCTTTCTTCAGAGTCCCTGGGACTCACTCTGACCTCCGAGACTCCAGCCTGAGTGAAGCTGAGGCAGAGTGGGACTGGCCTCCTTTTTCCTTCATCCTTCCCACATGAACCCAAACAACTGCTGCCTTCAGTAAATACTATGGCCTGCTGTCATCACTGGAAAGCTCACTGTCTGACTTGCCTGCAGACAGAAAGGGGATTAGATAATAAAAGGAGGAGGAAAAATTAGCAATAAGGCTGTGCTGTGACACAAATTATAGGCAGTAATGACAGCAGAGGCATCCATGGTGTAATTTGTAGTGACACAGCCTCTCCACTGTCAGGCTCTGCACCTGACAGAGGGATAAACCCCTAAACCACATGAAGCCACTCACAGTGTTGGGTCTGAAGCACATTACTTTTTCAGAGGCTCCTCCGCTTCTCACTACCTTATACCAACTCTCCACCACTTAGAAGACACCCCAAGGGCTACTTTAAGTGAGGCCTTAGATTAGAGAGGTTGCGTTAGAATGAGGAAAGACAATTTCTCCTCTCAAGGATTCAAGCTACTGCTCTAGTAAGACAGCTCTTGGAAACCCAGAACAGGAAAAGCACAAAAACCAGATGTCACTTATTGTAGTTCTAACTCACAGTGAAGGACACCAACTAGGTTTTCAGAGTATTATTATTATTACTATTGTTATTGTTGTTACTGTTGCTCTTATTACTAATACTACTAATGCAGGGTGAGAATGAAGGTGGTACCCAACATTACTCACATATTAAAGAAGCTAGGTGCTGTTCTGCATTACTTTTTAAGATTTTTGTGTTTTCCAAGGGCACTAGCTTAGCCAAAATTAAAATTTAGCATCGGAGTTGATAGATCTATGGCTGCTCTAGCCTGCACCCTTCCCCTGCTATCTATCCCTACTGCTGGATGAAGGACTGAACCACAAGATCACCCAGCACAACAGGAGTCACATGGTTATAGAAGTTCCCTTTGCTCACTGTGGATGCTATCAGCCCTGCCAGCACAAGGGGAAATCAGATGTGATAGCATTGGAAGATGCTCTTGGGAAAGTTCAAGTGGGAGATTTATGTTTTGCAAAATTAAACCTCAAACCATGGATGACTCAAATCCAGATCTGATCATATCTATATCCCAACAGTCTGACAGGGAAAGAGGACTCCAAAAAGAGGTTTTAGTTTACCTATCAAAAAAGTCGTACTTTACCTCTTCAATGTCAGCAAATACATGGACAAGTGTATCAACAATGACCAGATTTGTTTCAGAAACCTCTGGTGGTTTTAGGAATTTAAAAGTCCAGTCAAACATGAAAGGCTTTTTCCATACCCTCCAAGAAGCTACCCAGAGCTTTGTCAGTTCTGTTCCATGAAGGAGTCTGACCCCAAGACATGCTGCATGGGTCTCACCCTTTCAAGGATTTCACAGAAGAAGATGGCTGAGGTTCACTTATTAGGTCTATTGGCCACCTGTAAAATTTTCATGATTCTCTGTTATGACATAAGCAAGTGCAATTATATTGCAAATTAGAAACCACCATGTAGAATTTCAGAACAAATGTCTACTATTTGTTCCTGCCCTCTTCAGGAATACCAGAGATCCACTTTTAAAGTAATTTATTTTCTTGATCTTTGCAGTTTGTCTCCTTTAGAGGTCTGAGGACATTGCAAGATATGGGCACATCTGTTTCCTGAATACAAATTTACAAACGGCTTGCCCTGTCTCATTGTATGTATGAATCTGTGTGCAGTAAAACCACTATTGTGTTATGCATACACACAATATGCATGTTATACATACACAGAATATACTTTTGGTGGTTTAAGGTAAAGCCTTTAATCAAAACCGTCAGAGGTATCAAGATCTCAATTCTGCAGGCTCACATTGCATGGGATTTCAGCATAATTTTACAATGTTTTCCCTGGTGGGTTGCTCTTCATAGCATTTCTCTAAAGGAAAATTGTGAGCAAAGTAGAGTAGACAAGGGCGTGATTAGCTTCTGGAACATGGTGCCAAATTTTCAGCAGAGTTTGAGTTAAAATAGCAGGAGAGGAAAGATGAATCACAGAATCATTTTATTTGGAAAAGACCTCTAATATTAAGTCCAGCCATTAACCTAACATTGTCAGGTCCATCTTGTCCCCATCTATGCATCTTTTAAATACCTGCAGGGATGATGACTCATCCACTTACCTGGGCAGCCTGTTCCAATGCTTTACAACCCTTTCAATGAAGAAATTTTTCCAAACATCCAATTTAAACATCCCCTGGTGCAACTTGATGCTATTTCTTGTTCCAATGTCCCTCCATTGCTTGGTACTTGGGAGAAGAGGCCAACTCCCTCCCGACTACACCCTCTTTTCAGGAAGTTGTAGAGAGTGACAAGGCCTCCCATGAGCCTCCTTTTCTCCAGGCTAAACAACCCCAGCTCCCTCAGCCACTCCTCACCAGACTTGTGATCCAGACCCTTCCCCAGCCTCATTGCCCATCTCTGGACATGCTCCAGCACCTCAGTGTCTTTCTTGTAGTGAGGGGCCCACAGCTGAACACAGGATTTGAGGTGTTGGCCTCAGGGCTGTGCCATAGCACAGGCACTTCAGCACATGGTACAATTTAAACTTCATGGAGTGATGGCAGAAACTGCCAGCAGAGTTATCTGATTGTCAGAATAAGCATGTAGCTGTGGTGTGAAGACCCTGTCTAAGCCCTGGGTACTCAGTGTACCCTGCTATATCCCAGCAAACAGCCAAGCTTGTGTCTGCATAAAACAGCTCAGTCCACATTGTAATGCCTTCAAAATTTAACTTTTACGTGTTAATTATCTGTTTTTACTTTCATCAGTCCACTTCATTACAGCCTTTTGCTCTTTCATCACTCAAGTCTTAGTAAGCCACGTACTTCTCTTTTTGTGGATGAGAAGGTAGGCAGCATGTCTTGATCACTTAGAGCATGCATTAGGTAAGGAGTCTCAGGGGAGATTACTGCTTTGCTACTGCCATCTCCACTGAGAGATAAAGATAAGCAGAAGTTCAGGCAAAACACAATTTTATGATGTTTTGAGCAGCTAAGCCTCAAAAGGTCTGCAAAATGCTTCCAGGCAAGATACAGATGGGTGACCATACCGTCACCTCAGAGAGATTCTGAGCTGTTCAGTGCTGTTTTCTGAGGTACATCAGACTGCAAGAAGGAAATTCCTGTAAGAGTGTGAATAGTGCTTAATTATATATCTTCTTGCCCAGCAATATCAAACCAACATCAAAAAAATTTTTAAAAAAATTAAGGCTGAAGGATGGGGCAGCTAAGCAGAATAAAATTTTATTGCTTTAAAAATGTTTCATTTTTTCATTACACATAGATTTTTCTAGAGGAATCTTGCCGAAATTCACTAAAATCCACTATTCCAGGTTTACAACACTGGGATCAAAACCTGGCCCCCCTCCATAGGGAGGGCTAATTAAGGTGTCTATGATCCAGCAGTGTAAGGGGCCTTCATGTTAATAATTCTTTAATGTCAGCTTTTTGAAGCATTCCAGAGACCTGAAAGAAGACCAGAGCTGCCTGGAGCTGTGCAGGAAGCCAAATTCATGGCTTATCCCATCCAAAATTCATGGCTTATCCCATCTTATCTCAAAGTCTATTGGTTCTGCTTAGTGAAGTGTCTGTGCTCTCATTTTGAGCTAAGGCATCTGCAGGTAAATGGCTCTCTGCTCAGTCTAATGGATCAATTTCATTTTTCATTTCTGAGGCCATAAATCTTAGGCTCCCTTTTCTGACAATGTTGGGCATTTCAGTGTAAGAAATTTCACCCAACAAGCTCAAGACCCTGAATGGTTTCCTCACTTGGTTTCTTCTTCTGCAGTCCTAGAGTTTGATCTGAGTGTGAAAGCAGTGTCTCAAGAGGCACAGCAAACTTACAGCAGATGTCAGCAGCTTGCCCTCATGAGACATTTCAAAATGGAAGGTGCAACACACCAGCATAATCTGTCTTCAACCTGGCTCTGCCTTTGGAATTGTGCAGTCGGTTGAAGAGCCAGAATGGGCCCAAAGTGGCTTGGCTTGGTGCGGGACACAAATGAGAAAGGAAAGTGAAGACTGAAAAACATCTACCATGTGGGCTTCTACTTTCATCATCTGCAAAAGGATGTTCTTTTTTTAACAGCTGTCTTTTTGCAAAAGGCTTTTGCTGCAAAGGTATTCTTAAAAAGCTTTTAATGAAGCAGATTCTGTAGCACAACAGATGACACCAGGAAGAGGTAAATTACATTTACATCACTGTTTCTGTCCCCTGCCTGTCTCTCTGCTCTAGTGACTGACACTACCAGCATGCAGAAGGAGCACCACCATCCTGCCCTCAGCAGCACAAATGATGAGCTGAGACACATGGGCACTGTTGTTCTCCCCTGCAAGAGAGTTATATGTGTAGATAAATGCAAAAAGGAAGGGTTTGTTTGCTACTGCTGATTCAGTAAGACAAATGCAACAAAAGAGAGACCACAAACAAAGCAGACAGGTAGTGCAGGCTGCAGAACCCCACTGATACCTGTGCAAAAAGTTGGTGTTTATCCAGGCTGGATGGCTGCACTTCGAAACTCCAATTCCATGCTCTCTGCATTTCTGTTTTCTGACCTTGATGCTGGAAGGAGAGCAGAGCAATTAGCCACTTTTCCACACCAGTACTTGTCAAAATAAGCAAGCCAAATAAGCAGCAAGGGAACAGCTGTTCTTAAAAAAAGCACCTGGGATGGGGCTGGAGGGAAACAAAGGTACCTTAGGAGGGTGTTCAAGGGTCTTGCATCTGATAGATCAATTAAGGCTAAATTAAAAGATCGGTATTTAAAGACCAAAATAATTTCAGAGATTAAGGCCTGAATTGTTAGCACCTATCATAAGACATTTTTATGAAGATCATATATGAACAGTCAAGAAATATTCATCACTGGAAAGTAAAGGGAGAGTTCCCTCCTCTCCACTGGCTGCCAAGGAGGGTCCAGGAGTGCTCTTCTAATGGAACACTCTGAGCAGAATGTTTAAGGCTGCAAGCTGGTAACAGAGGACATGATTAGTAAATTTGTCTGTTGTTTTCAGGCTAGAGATTAGACAAGAACTCAATTATAGGCCTCACTGCACCAGTAATGGTGCAGCAAGAATCTAGTTGCTATGCAGATATGGAGGCTCTCTCTGATGCTCTGGAATGTGCATGGGGAGTTACGTGCAGAAGAAGGAGCCAGTCACCTTGAGGAATGGAAATAGAGAGCAATAACCAAAAAGTACTGGAAGTACCAGTCAAGAGAAGACAGAGGTCAGCATTTGGTAGCCCTGAAACTATGTGGTGAGTCTCAGTCCAGCTTCCTGACCTTCATGGTCAGTGATGCTGAAACGAGAGGGCCATTCCCTGTGAAAGTGCCTCTTTCTTGGAACATGCTTCAGCTCTATGAATCTATCTATATACGCTGCTGTGGAGGAGGAGACCATAAGTTCATAAAGGCACCCTGTGAACTGCAGAGAATGGTCTTGTCAACACCTGTCCTTCCAAACTCTCACTCCCACAGTGCTTTTTTCAAGTATATTTAAAGTTCCTTTTCACGTAAGTGGCAGTTTCCCTTCCCTCTATCCTACAGTTTAGGTTAAAAGGGGCAGGAGGTCCTTCTCCATATTGATTTGTTTTCCTGACCTTTCAGATACATGCAGAGAAGATCAGCAAAAAGGCACTGGAAAATGAGAAGAACAAAGGCACAGTGCTTGTGCTCACTCAAAGAGGTAAGACAAACATGAGATTCAGCACTGGGTAGGAAATAAACTGTCTTCTCAGGAAAAGAAGAAGCTGTCTGTGAAGAGAAGGGACTGCAAGGAGTACCACTTTCCACTGCAACACTGATGGAGCAAGCTATGACAACAGAGAATAAGCCTTCAGAAAGCAGTCATCTTTTCAGAGGGGTTTTCCCCCCTTTATTTTCATTTTAAAAGGAATATAATTTAAATACTCTTTTCAAACAGAGGGAAATAAGATAAATTACTTTTACACCTTTACAATTATTTTTACAACATTTACACCCTACTATTAAATTGGTCCTTAACACAGTGCACTGTGTGTGTGGCACCCTCATGTGTGGATTTGGTTAGACATAAGGCAGACACCCTGACTGCTAAAACTCCCCCAGCATTTTCTCACAATGGCTTGACCAAATTCTAAGATGGGCAGTAACATTTTTTCTTGCTTAACTTCTCCCATGTGTCCAATAAGATTTGATTCTCATTTTCCCTGCCATATCTCATAACACTTCTTTGCCTTGCTGTATTCCATGCTAAAATGCAGATATAGCACAGCAATGAACAGAGAAGTTGCTACAAAGCCTTTACCAACCTCACAGGGACATGGTGAGGATTAATTAATTGCTCTTTCAGAGATTTCGTATCCTAATGTATAAATAGTACAATCATAATAAAAAATTATTCTTACATTATCAGAATCAGTTACTGAAATCCCCAGTAAAGACAATACAAGCTTCCTAGTGAAAAAAAAAAAAAAAATCCAAGACTGTATTCCAATCTCACCCCTATTGGAAGACAGAAAAAAATTAACCCAGGCTAAGTTTTACGGTCAGTAAGTTATATCTCATTAAAGGCCTCTATAACATTCCCTTTCATAATTATACTGAAACAAATTAGGATTATTTTAATTCTGAAGAGAAGATTTTAAGGAATTCATCCATTTATATGGCATTGATAATCCACTTTCAATTCACATATTTTGTTAATTCAGATTAAGTTTTTTCTCAGCCACTCTGCTTAAGTAAATCCTCACTCTAAAGCCACCACCTCCTTTTACAGATACTGATCAGGAGTTTTCCCAAGTTCAGTAACCTTGTGGATTTATGAAGCTGGGAATGGGCAATGGTTTCTTCAAATCCTCAGACTTCTAGGATTCAGATCTCAGCAGCAGAGAAATGAAGGGACTGAAGAGATTCCCATATTCCCTTGCTCAAGATGTTACATTGAGTTGCTCCAAACTATACTCCAGATGCAGCAACCAGGGCAGGCTGCAGCTCCCCCAGTGCCATTCCCTCTCCCACATCATTCATGCACAGTGCTCAGAAGCAGTAAAGGTCAATCTCACCCTGCAAAACCTACTTCTTCATGCACAGCATCCATCCTAAAGGAATCCTCCATGGAGCACTTGTGTTTATATGGTGGGATGAGATGTAGGATTGAGACTTCTGTCCAATTTTTGTACTAAGAATACCTGCCAGGTCCTCAGGACCTCCCTGCAGGCATAACTTCATTGTTTCAGAGACAGAAATACTCTGTCAAGTTTCAAACCCTCTGAAGGTTGTCACTAACCCACTCCACTGTTGCACTGCTACCAGGGAGGCCTCCTGAAAGACTCCAGCATGCACACAGAGAGCCCACAAGTGGGAAACCTAAGCAGAGTACCCTGACATGCAAAGAGCCAACACTCAATTCAAAACAACCAAAGCAATCCCTTCCTTTTGCCCCCAGGCACTGAAATTCTTTCTGAGAGTGACATTCTTTTAAAAGAAGAGCAGTCAGATATAAACCTTTTCAGTGCTGAAGCTGACGCCTGGGCCCACGATGCGATGCGGTGCGCGGGGACAAATTCACCTGTGAAGAGAACGCCTCTGTTCCCTGTGGGCTCACATCAGGGCAATGTGCTGTGGATGGCTGCAGCTCCTCTGGCTGAATGTGGAGGCAGTGCCCTACAGAAGAAAAGCAGCACTGCTTTCTGTGCAGTTAAATCTGGCTTGCCACCAGGGATATGTTGAAGATACAGGGGGTCCTGAGGCTACATGCCACTGATGTATTTTGAAGTTAGGGCAGATTTATTCATTGCTAAGCAAACCTTTACAAATATGTTAGCATACCCTGCATTAGCCATGGGAGGTGTTTAGGAGGCTACAAAAGAGCGTTCATTAGAGATGCTCAGTGGTGAGGAACTGAAGCACCCGTGCATTCTGCTGAGAAAAGAACAAACACACAGCTCAGAGCAGGTTTGTAGATATATACACCACTATAAAGTGCTCTAACCATGGTGTTGAGTCCTTTTCAGCTTCTTTGTTCTAGCTTTCCTTGCATTTTCTCCTTCCTTTACTCATATTTTTTATTCCTAATTGTTCCTCTGTCTTTATCTCACTGTTTTCCTTTTTTCCTTCCCACCTCCAGCTGCGAGGTCATTCTTCTGCCTAGGTCTCAGCAATCCTACGAATACAACAGCAACAATTGTGACACTTCACTACCTCCACAGTCCTCTCTGGCAGGACCCAAACACTTTGAGACACACAGGCCTTGGTACATGTCAACCCAACAAATTATCTGTACTCTGCTTTACTGACTGGTCACCTAAGAGCTCTATTTTACTTCTCCCTAGATAGATAAAGAGGCGCTGTAGGGCGATGCATCCCAATCTCATTGCCCTCTGGAGTGGTCTTACTTACACTGGCTGTAAGTATTGTAGCTCTGGTGATATTCCTCAATTAGATTTCCCTTTATTTAAGGGTACTCAGAATAAATCTGGGATTCACACCCTGCCACCCTGGGGTACCCTTTGTACTTGAGGTGGATGTATTTTTCACTAACTCAGGCTAAAGATAAATATGAAATCTGGATTCAATGAAGCTGTACACATGCAGTCTGCACTGGTTTCAGTCTTTCCTAGCTATGAAGAAACTCATAACCACAGTTAGCTGCATAAAAAAACTATGAATTCATAACCTGCGATTTTTTGAGGATGGGGAACAATTGCTGTACAATGCTGTCCATGTATTATGCAAACTCCTGAAGCCACCCAACTGGCAAGACAATGAAAGAACAAACATTTTGCAATAAAGTTCATTTTATTTGAAAGACCAGAGTCACGTGCTCTCCTTTTAGCCTTAAGGACAGCAGTAAAACTAATGCCTTTTTCAGAGCCACTGCTATTAAAAGAGAAGTGAGGGAGGGCTTTGTTTTTTAACTGTCAGAAAGATGTATTCACTTTTAATACATGTCTATGCTACTCCACCGTTATACTCGGGAAATTCATTTTGGTGAGACTATGGTGATGTAGAATTGGCCTTTTATGGATTGTATGGCCTGTCACATCTACTGTTAATCTAGATATTACCAGAAAAGGGATATGCACAATAAAAATTTGTTCCTGTAAACTTGATCCACATTCATTACACCACCCTACAAAATCACTGCTAGGTGTGGAGCCCTTTGGCTTATTATCCTTGGCATAAGAAATATCCCAACAACTACATTAACTTAGATTCTCTGATACAGAGACAAACATATAGATGGCTGCCTTCAGGACAAACTCAGGTACTAGGCTAGATGTCAGGATGGTAACACATATTGCTTTTTCTTTTCCTGGTTTAACAAATAGCTAACGACAGTTTTTGCACTGTTCATGTCTGCAGTTTTGCACAACTTGAGGTTGAAGCCTCAAAGTGACTGAAAATGCTGGTACAGACAATTCCAAATGTATAGATTCATGAGGACAAATCTTGTGAGAGCAGAAGGAGAGACCCAGATGATGGGAACCAACTGCTGCATCCCTCAACATGCAAACCTCTGTGCTATACCTATCACCCTCCTCATACATTCTCCTAGAGTGATCTGCTGCTTTTAATAGCCTGCTACCATCAAGGTCCAGCATGGAATATCAGAGAAAAGGAATTTGCTCCCTTTTGGAAAAGACAGGCAGCTAGGTCATTCCCTGTCCAGATTCTCTGAGCTTCTCGTGGTGCTGTACTCCGTCTGTGCAAGGGCAAATTTTGTAGTCCCCTTCATTGTTTTTAAAGGGTGTGCAGTGGACGAATTAGGTAGAAATAGAATGTGGATTCACTGTGCTGGGACGGTTGCAGTAGATACTGACTTTCATGCCTTCTGCAATCGGATATTCTCCTGGGCAACTGCAGTTGGAGACTGCTCTCCTAAGGCAAGAAAAAGGCATTCCCTGAAGAAATGAGCTTTGGCTTCTTGCCAGGACAACAGGATCTGCTTGATTAGACAGAGATGTTTTGCCCACAATTTGCAGGACATTACATCTGCTTTGTTGAAAACCTAAGTCCTTTATTTAGGTCCAACCCTTGTTTGACCAAGTCAAAATCTCCATTGTCTTCAAGTAGCACATGATAAGGGTTCTTTTAACACATTCAGGAGCAAAAGTTCATTGAATTTCAGTCTTCCAAAAATCTCTCGGTAGTGAACCACAGTTTGCTCCATTCGTTTCAGATCTTCAAAGATGTTTACCAAATTTTAAATTGCTCATAATCCTTTTCTCCTTCCTTTTTAAAGAGCAAAGTTTTGTGCTTCTTTTGGGTTTTTTTTATGAGTAGCAATTGCAGCATTGATTCCCTCCATTCTATCATGCAGAGTGAACACAGGCACCTTAATAATTCTTCAAGGCTTATTACCAGAAACCACTTCTTCATTTTGTTCTGCAGAATATATATGTGTTGCTTGCTGTTTGTTGGCCTCTGGTCAAAGAAAATAATAAATTAGCACAATACATTCAAGAGATAAGAGAAGAGAGATATTTTGGATGTGAAAGTATTAAAGTGCTAGCAATTTCAAAACCTTGTTCCACTTGCCCCAGCTCCCCCAAACCACATCCCCCTCCTGCCTTCCAGGATATCATTAGCCCTGGAGGCTGGGAGAAGCCAAACAAATGACAGCTGTAGAACTCCAGCTTCTGCAAACAGTCCAAGGACAATCTGCACCTTTCCAGACCACTTTTAGGGGGGAAAAATGCCCTTCAATTTCTAAGTGTACATTTGGTATTTACCAAAAGACCACATACAGTTCAGAGCTTTAGTGTGGGATTCAAAAGGGCGTTTCCTGGCCCTGATGATTTATGGTGCTGCTTTGTCAGGAAGTGAAATGCTGAGTTATACCAACCTATGTGGATGAGTGCTGCTGGCTGCCAGTGCAGGGTGTCTCATCCATTGGGTGTTCAAATGTGTTCAGTAGACACTAAAGCCAGAGGAGATGGAAGGACATATCCTGTGCTGTGCTTACTCAGAAACAGAGCAGGTACATGTTAACCACACTCCCAAGGGGTTGACAGATACAAGAAAACAGTGTTGCCAGGACTTCTGGAAAAAAATATGCACACACACACACACACACACACACACACACACACACACACACACACAGCAAATACTGAAGATAAACACTGTAGTCAGCAGAAATCCACTCCAGAAATCCAAAATACAGCCCAGGACTGAGAGCCTGGCAAAAATATCCTCACTTACCTGGATGGAGAAAAAGCAGGCGGAGAGCCTCCAAAGTTGCAGCCCAGAGAGGGGAAGTTGGGCTGAGGAAAGAGCCTTCCCCCACGCATTCCAGTGACACCCTCAGGCCCTTATACATCACTGAAGAAAAACCCAGACATGTTTTCAGAAGACATCAGACTTCAAAACCATCCACTGCCTTCTGCAAAACAGAAACTCTAGCCTAGAGCAGCTCCCTGCACGATGCCAAACACCCGGTATTGGTGTAGACCCTGCCCTGATGTTACCAACCAGGCAAGTAGGGGCATCTTCTTAAAGCCTATCCCCCTTCTTAAGAAAAATGCATTTGAAAATCTGGATTCTGGCTCAAAAACATCCACTGACCAATCTCTGCATTTTAATAACATGACAGAATATTTATGCATTTTGAGAAGCTGGGGTTTCTTTTTCAATCAGTTCCCTCCCTAATAGCCCATGCAAGCAGACTTTAATGCTGATTCTGTATAGCACCTGTAGGCCATCTGGAAGGAAAACACCTACAAGCAGCCTACCCCAAAGTTATGGCAATAAGAGATAATGATCCTGGCTGCAAAGGCAGAGGCAGAATACTATTCTCACCACCATCTTTTTAAAGTTTTCACTCAGTTATAAATCTTTTCCTGCCTCTGTCATGCCAAACCTGGCCTCTTTGTCCTCATGTTTACACAGGTGTAAAACCAGGAATAAATCCATTACAGTTGGTAATGGGAATTTTCCTCCTTTCTCAAATAGTGGAGTGGCATTTTACCAACTCAACGGCAGGGTCACTTTGTTAGCTGGCAAAAAAAATAAAAGGTTCTCTCAGAACAATGTGAGATTGTGCACACAGCCAGATGATCCCCAAATCCATTAATGTGGTGCCAGGGGCAAACAGCTGGAGCGTGCCCAGTCCTCTCACTCATCCCCTCCCTGATTCCTACAGCTTGTACCCAAACATAAAAACACCAGGCACTGCCTACACATGAGGCAACAAAGCCTTAAGAGAGGTGAGGTGCACAGTGGAGAAAAATTATGTGATGACTAATAGAGGCACTGTGGACTCCAGGGATGCAGGTGCAGTGTGACAGCAGACAGTCCAGCCTCCAGTTTTGCACAACTTCCCACACCACAGAGATGGTGGGAGGCCCGGGAATCCTACAATAGTTTTTTGTAATTAAATTGTGCTGCAGGGTGAGCCTTTGCTATAACAGGTCTGCTGAGTTACATGCACAATGATCTGCTCAGAAGACACCTCAGCATGAAGAACCACTGGAAAAAATGCACCTAGAATTTATCTTAATGTGAGTATTTTTCTCTCTATCCTATTCTATCCCCTCCACCTTTTCCTATCCCTTCTCTCTCCTTTTATGACAACACAGACTGTAAAAGGCTCATCTGGGTCTTTGACTTCTGGTTCCTGTGCTGGATGTCTTATGTTGACATCCCCAGGTGAGAGCAGCAAGAGGGGTAGAAGAAGATGACTTTTTCAAGTTTTGGGCGGTTTTAACAGGTGTTAAACTGTATGGATGGTATTATATGCTTTTTCTTCCAGTCCAAAGGACCTTTTAAAAGCAAGAAGTAGCCAAAGGAGAGGAAATATTTCTGTTCAAATGAAGCTAAGTTTTAAATAAAGGCTTCCTGAGGATATGAGATTTGCAGACCAATTCCCCAAACAACTTCTGGATTGGCTGGTCAGGCTTGGCCAGGTCTGCCAAATGGGCAGACACTTCAGATTTTTGTGAGCTTTGAGGCAGCAATAAGAGGAGAAAAGGCTCGTGTTAGGTCATCCACTGTGCTGATAATTATGAAGGCTGTCACTATTTCTCCAGTCTCCCCATCCAAACAGAGATGTGAGTGGTAAGGAAGAGCAAAGAAGCAGCCATGGGAGCAGTGTGCTTCCCAGGAGGAGTAAGGGGTGCAGTTAGGAATTTGAGAATGCTGCAATGACACTTTAGCAGGTTTTGGGAAAATTTGCTACAGCTCCAATAGCCTGTTGGAGAGTACAGGGCCTGATTTTGTCTGTCAAGAGGCCAGAAAGCACTGTACTTGTGCTTCTTTTTCAGATAGCAATAGCAGGACCAGCAAGTGCTGGTAGAACTTTCAGAGGAAGGCTGCTACAAAGACCAGTGATGGCCCCCAGTCTCATAAAACCTATCCCAATGGGAGCAGATAGGAGTCTCTCACTATTCACATTGCAATGCACAAGTCAGTTGCTAAGCTGCTCATCCTATCTCTATTTGTAAAAAAGGGAAGGACAACACAGTCTAAGGTTGAGGACAAGAAGGGAAAGACCCCAGACTATGGTAGTTTTGTGTATCCTGACTATAATGGAAGACTAGGGTCACTGTTGTAGAAATTTGGGATGGGGAAAACTTTCTTCAGGTGGGTAAGTCCCTCTAACTTCTTTTCATTTGAACCTGACATCCAAAAAGAAATGATACACCACCAAGCAGGTGTTTTTAGCAGAGAGGGGATCCCAAACTCACTCAAAGCACTGCACCTTAAACACAAAGAAGTGTTCTCCTATGTCTGCCATCAGCCAGTTCCTCACTAGGACCAAAATGAGTAACCACTCCTGAACACAATTCCTGTGTGCCTGACTTTAGGAAGACTTCAATAATGCCTTTGCATCTTTGCACACTTTGACATTGAAGCCAGGGCTCTTCCAGACCTGGACCTAACACAAAGGATTGCAGTGGAGTGAAGTGTGGGACCTCTCCAACATTCCTTGCCTCTCTGCTGCACTGGAGATGATGAGCAACCCACTGACTTTGGTGCCAGATCCCACCTTCTGAGAGCTCAACAGACACAACCCCAGAGATACACCTCCATTGGAAAACACACAAGGAAGGGTATGAGCACACCCCTTTTTTCTTTCCCCCCATGCCTTTCCAGCCTCTGTACATGACACATACAGCTAATCATGGTTGTGTCCTTTGATAGCCAACCAATGATTTGCATTCTTTTGGTAATTATCCCATCACCTGCACAGCGCAGATAATTCCGTGGGCCTGCTGCTGCCATTCAGCAGCTACGTCCCCAGGTTATAAAGTGAAGTGCTGAGTGGAAAATTTTAATGACTGGGGTCTGGTAAAATCTTAAATTGATGGCAATATATGGTGAAGTCACTTAAATAGTGTGAAATGCCCTTCTAGCTGGAAAGGGCTGGATGAAACTGTGGCTGATAAGTCGTTAAATTACATCCCATGGCTGGCTGCTTGTCTTGGGAAGGTACCGAATGATAAGTGCGCAAATTATCATTACTGCACAGAGCGAAACTATTTCCAGCAGAGATGATTTGATAAAAGAGAAGTTATTTATCATGATTAAAACTGGTACATTTGTACTTCTCTACATTGAACAGATCCTGAACTGGCAACCATCTTCCTAAAAGGTACCTGAGCCTGATTTAAAGGGTTTTATGAATGTTTTAATGGATGGGGTTTTCTCTCATGGAGAAAGAAGACTTCAAAGTCTAAATTGCTGTGTTTCTCAGAATTATTTCCCCTCTCATTGCAAGCAGCTTGATTCCATCCTTTTTCTTCACACTCTTTCGTCATATTTGACTTTTCCTAAAAAGACTCCAAAGAAACATTCTTTCACAAATAAGGCGTAAACAGGCTGCTACACACAATAGTAGCAGGATAGAGCTTTGCCTTCTGCACTTTCATTTTGGGCCCTGCAGAGAGAGAAAAGACTTTAATGAATTTTCAGTGTTTGGCTGCTCAGCGATGGAGGGGATTAGGTGGTAAAGTCAGTTTTGGTGCAAGAGATAGAGTCAGCTAGGTCCAGCTATCACACCTGGAAGATAACCATTAGTAACCACTCAGAAGTGGCCTTTTCAACCTCTTAGGAGGTAACTCAAACAGACTTGATATGAGCTCCTATGAGCTATCATATGAAATACAAGCTTCCCAGATCACTCTATAGGGTAGCACAGCTATGCTGGGCAAGGTGAAGTAGGCAGCATTCAGTGAGCTCAATGGATAAATGAAGGGTGCTATTCTCCAGTACCATTATTGGCAGTATATTTTAGATTAGGTCAGTTAGATGTGACTATCTATGGAATACCAGCACTGCCAACAGAAGGTGGTGAGATCCATCTCTAGCACCATTATACAGTAGTCCTTTTATGGGGAAGTGCCCAATCATACTGCTAAACCATTCCCTTTCAAATCCCTGAGGCCACTTGCACCTATTTTATTCCTTGAAGGATACTGTTAAGCTGATAATTCACGAAGATAGCTAAACATGGCTCAGCCAGGAGACAAGAATAAATGCTACGCCTTCAGTGGGATTCCCAAACATGCACAGACCTAGTTTGCCAGACTAAAACCTCTTCCCAGTATTTCTTGAAGTCCTCTGAGGAACACATCACTGATATCTTGTCATTAACTTAGACATTTGCTATGTCCTATTAGTTCAGCAGTGGCTGGTTTAGGCTTGATTATCAATCACCGAATGTAACTTTCCATCTAATATGAGCCAAGGAATAATACACTTGATACATTTACCCTTTTGCAGTTCAGCCAAGCTTACCTGTATCTGACTACTGTTCCCCTTCAACACAGTCTCAGCCTTGCCCTGAAGTCTTCCAGAGAGATGGTTCAGCACCGGTGTAGGCATCTCAAAAAAAGTACCATTTTAAAAGGGCAAAGAAATTCCATCCATAATTATATCATGATAATGATGCCATACTTACAGCACCAGTGCTTTCCAAAGCCCTGCTAACACATCACCAAAGGGGGAAAAAATGTCACCTTGCTCTGACATCTTCCCTTCTGGCAAGATGCACATCCAAGGACTTTGAAAATTTTTTCTCCTCTTGTATTACAGGAGTTGAAATGCGATTACTCCTCTTAGCAATTTTCTTTCTTTCTTTCTTTTCTTTCTTTCTTTCTTTTCTTTCTTTCTTTCTTTCTTTCTTTCTTTCTTTCTTTCTTTCTTTCTTTCTTTCTTT
>VZUI01029052.1:0-62202 GCA_013401135.1 Cettia cetti | reverse complement strand
TAGGAAGGGGTACAAGTTTTGATGAGCATCTGCGAGGTCCAACAGGCACTTCTCTCCTGTCACTCAGCCAATCAACAAGGGGAAAAGACAGAACTTTCAAACTTCCTAACATAGAAATGCCCACTCAAGAGTGGGGGGTGCATTACTACACTTCTGTTCTCTTTGTTGTTTTACATTTGCTCAGAGATTCTGCCCAAAACTCTTATCTCATTTCAACACACCATGATTACTGATAATGCCCTGGGTTGGAAGGGACTTAAAAGATCATTTCATTCCAACCCCACTGCTGTGGATAGAGACAGCTTTCACCAGGCTAGATTGCTCAGACCCCCATCCAACCTGGCCTAGAACTCTTCCAAGGATGGGGCAGCCACAACATCTCTGGGCAAACTACACCTCGCCATCCTCACAGTAAAGATTTTATTTCTTTAAAATATTTAATCTAAACCTAATCTACGCTTGAAAACTTTCCCCCTTGTCCTGTCCAATGGTAAGAAAGGGTGATTTTGTCACTGTGGCTAAGCTTTGAGATGGGCTCCATTTCTAGCTTTTTCAGCACCCTGAAATGTATCTAATAATACTTCAGATCCTAGTCAGCAAAATAAGGCTGACAGTACTGCTCTTAAACCAGCTATCAGTGTTTTCTTTTAAAAGACGCAACAAATTTGAGGCAGGCAAGGTTTACTTCTGGATCATCCTAGCAAAGGTGGTAGCAAAAATGATCAGAGCTTCTGGGCAGCTGAGCAGCACAAATAATAATGCTGAGCACAAATCATTCCAGCAAAGATCTGATGAGTATCTGCTTGCACAGAGGATCTCTTTGCTTCTATTTTATCAGCAGTGTTTTATCTGTATTGCCTAAGACATTGTGCTTCACTGCCATAGTCAAAGCAGAACATCAGAGCAGAATATTTTCTGTTGATAAATTTCTTCTGCAAATTAGTCAGCCTTATTTCTCCTCAAAGAGAAAAATGTCTCCTTTCTTCTGCCTTTTGGGTTGGCTGGTAATTAGACTTCTAGAGCTGTGTCACTGGACATCATCAGGCACTTGGAAATCTTGACAACCACTTCAGCTGGTAGATAAGGCAGTCAAAAGGGTTCTTTTTATTCTGTTGTCCTCAATATTACAAAATCTCAATATTTAGCATTCATAAGCTAGCTGCTAAATATTTACACGTTTAGTCACTGCACTATCTAAACTCCTACCATAACCAGTGAATTTTTTTTTTTTAATAATTATATAGTGTACTTACAGGCTGTGTGCAGCATGCCATTTGCACAAATAAGCTCAATCTGAAAAAAAAAAGTTGGGTTCAGAAGAACTAGAAATAATAAAAGCAAAAGATGCATTCAGTACTAAATGAGGTGAGGTGTTAAACACTCTAGAAAAAAACCTGGTAAATGTGCACAGATCACAGTCAAACTACACAAAATTGGTGTAACTCTGAAATTGTCAGAAAAGTGATTGGGGAAAAAGACTTTTGATTTTGCTTTATCTGAGTGTTCCTTCCTATTGCACATCTAAATGGAGCAAGTGTTGCCAGGTATGTGGTTTCTTCCTTCTTTCTTGCTGTTGTGCCAATCCGAAAGAGAATGATTTACATCTGGTTGTCAGTTCTTTTGCCATAACATATTTGCCTTTATATGTGTGAACTCCTCATCTCTTACACCTTCTGTAAAATTGAACATATTGAAGCCCTTATTAAGGACAAGAGTAGTGCCAGTTTGAGCAGGGGTGAAATTAGGCCACCAGAGACCTCATTTCTACTGGAAAATGCATGAGCTGGGAAGAAAAAGTAGCTTGGCTTTCAGATTCAAGCATGCTCTGACAGGACTGCTGGTAATAAAATCCAAACAAAACACTGTTTTGCATGTGAACTGAGCAAATGTAATCTGAAAGTTACCAACTCACAGCGTACTCAGGATCCTGAAATCAGTGTGGTGTGGCAGGGCCATATGGCCTGTCTGAGAGAAGCTATTTGCAATGCCCAAACCTTGCATACCATTCCCTATCTTAAAGGAAACTCTAAGAGTTTGTGCTGGTTTTGGCTGGGGTGGAGTTAATTTTCTCCACAGAGGCTGGTGAGGGGCTGTGGTTTGGGTTTGTGCTGAACACAGAGCAGATAATATAAAAATGTTTTTGTTATTGCTGAGCGGGGCTTGCACAGAGCCAAGGCCTTTTCTGCTCTTCATACTGCCATGCAGTTTACTTCACAAATATACGTGTGCCTCTTC
This sequence comes from Cettia cetti, assembly GCA_013401135.1. Classification (NCBI taxonomy): domain Eukaryota; kingdom Metazoa; phylum Chordata; class Aves; order Passeriformes; family Sylviidae; genus Cettia; species Cettia cetti. The sequence continues at coordinate 59,967 of VZUI01029052.1, read as the reverse complement.
TTCTGCCTATTTTTCAGTGCGCTCGTAATGCCCACTGCAGATGATATTTCGTTCCATGGACGGCCTGATGGTTCCATCAAAATTTGTGACAGAAGCCAGCCTGAAGGTTGTCTAGCCAACCACTCAGCCCACACACTGAGAGATAAATCCATCAAATGGATGGACTCTTTGCTGTCTGGGTTTTTCAAATTCCCAGCAAAACATCTGAAGAAAAAAAAAAAAAAAAAAAGAAAAACAGCAAAACATCTGAAGAAAAAAAAAAAAAAAAAGAAAAAAAAAAAAGAAAAAAAAAACAGAATAAAACCTTCCTGCCAATCGCATTAGGTAGCCAAAGGATCACTCCATTAAGGTAAGGTTCTGGCCCGAGCATGGATCATTCTGCCTTATGCTGAGCCATCCAGAAGAACAGAAGACACACAGTTTAAGTGGTTGTGGATATCTATTTTACTTGTATAGCTCCCCTCCAGGTCATTATTTTATGTAATCATATAGTTCTAGTGAGTCTGGAGCTATTAGGATATAGAGGTCTTCATTACAGATTTTCTGTGGAAGCCCTACTAACAAAACAGATTTTTTAAATTATTTTTGAAGGAAAAATTAATAAAATGTATTTTCTATGTAATTCAAAGTAGCAGTTCTATAGGGAAGTGGTTAAAACAGTCTAAGGCATCCTAAGATACTTAAACCTGACATTTATTAGAGCATAAAAGCACACTTCTATTGGTTCACTGCAGAACTTACAATTACAGTTAAGAATATTACCTTACAGTATATTTCAAAGAATTCTATTTTCTGTAACATACTAGCTACCTTAGCTGGTAAAAAGTTTTTCTGATATATGTACATTACTTTATTGATTTGCACTTTGCTCCATGATAAATTTATTCCTTTAAGTGACACTGAAAGTAATAAATACAAGACTTCAGATGAATAACACTTTTATTGGCACACGGGAGAGGGAAAGTAAAAGAGTGTATAAAAGCTTGGCACAAGCAGTCTGCATTTGTGAAATGAGACCAAATTAATGAGGAAAACCAGTTAAAATGGAGCTTCAGCATGTTGTTCATTTTCCAAGAGTTAAAAAAAAAGAAACACTGAAGGCCTGGTCGTGAATTTTTTGCTGAAATGCATGCAGTAGTATATTTTATTGTCTTACAGAAAATTGAGGGGTTTTCCCGATTCCAAAAATATCCCACTGCCCTCCTTGCCACAGTTCCTTATTACTGTTGGTACTGCTCAGAAGTGGGCTGTGGAAAAAAAATCCCCTGTCAGAGTTCATCATGCAGTGTAGGAGGGCTGTATAAAAATGCAAGACGTATCTGTTGCAGTTAAGTTAGCTCAGGTTACTAGCACAGAGGTGGAGCTCTGGTCTCTTGTGCACAGTGAGAAGCTCAAGAGCTTTTGTTTTGTCCTGAGGAGATGCCAGTTCTCTTCACATCCCGTAAGAAATGCACTCACAATGCAGATAACTAGTAGCCCAAAAAAAGGTGGTAGCAGTTATAAAATCTTTTTTCTGATGCTGGGAACCCCGAGGAGATGCTGCATGAGAAGGATTGATGGTCAGGGCACAGCTCGCAGCACAGAACCCAGTGAGGTACACCAGCTCAAAGATCCCTGTAATTCTGACAGAGCCTTGGTCAAAATACAGATTTCTCAGTCAGTGACAGCAGTCAGGACTGGAATACGCACTTAGGTTTGAAGAGTCCCTTGGACATGCACTTTAATATTCTCATTAATAGAGCTGCAGTTCCTGAACAGGTGCATACAATATCTCAGTGGAACAAGACAATATACTGTATATTTACTCAAGATTGATGCACTTTGACTGAAGGTACATCTACAAACTGTAACTGACTGTACAGATATTGACTAAATAGCACTCACATGCCATCCACAATACAGAGGCATTCACCTAGATTAACCATTATGGGGATCAGAACCCTATGATACTCTTCCAGGCTAACCACTGCAAGGGCAGTTTGAGCTGTCTTGCTGAGGTCTGAAATTAGGGCAAGCTACTGTGCATAGGCAAGAAGATTGGCAGGTTTTTGGAAAATTGAATTGCCAATTAAAATTAATATAGTAATAATAATTATGTTACAGCTTTCAATTCCTAGCCATTAGTGATTTAGAATGATGGACCTCAAATTCCATTCTATCTGGGAATATCTATGTCAATGGTACTTATACTATTTGTCAAACCCACAAAGTGTCTTGAATTTTCTATTTTAAACCTGATTGCTCTCTCCATACCTTACACTCTGTGCTTATTTAACTCCTGCCTTCCTTCACTCTGTAAGAAGTCTGCTGTGCAAGCCCCCTGAAGCCAGAGGAGGAGGATCATGGTAGAGATCTGCCTGCAGCCTGGAGAGGTTCATGACAGAATAGATATCCAGCCCAAGAGGACCCCTCGGTGGAGCAAGTGGATGCACAAAAGAGGCTGTGACTCCATGGGAAGCCCATGCTGGAGCAGGTTTGTTGGCAGGACTTGTGACCCCATGGGAGACCCACACTGGAGCACTTCATGAAGAACTGGAGCCCATGGGAAGGACTTTAGCTGGAGAAGTTCATGGAAGACTGTCTCCCATGGGAGGGACTTGGCACTGGAGCAGGGAAAGAGTGAGGAATCCTCCCCCAGTGGAGGAAGCAGGAACAATCCATGATGAGCTGACCACAGGCCCCATTCCCCATTATCCCATGCCACTCTGGGGGAAGAGGTAGAGAAAATCAGGAGTGAAGCAGAGTCTTTGAAGGCAGGGGGTGGGAAGAAGGTGCTTTTTTAAGATTTGCTTTTATTTCTAATTACCCTACTCTGATTTGATTGGTAATAAATTAAATTGATTTCCCCAAGTAGAGTTTGTTTTGCCAATGGCATTAATTAATGAGTGGTCTCTCCCTGTCCTTTATCTAAACTCAAAATTTTATTCTGTCCTTATTCTCTCTCCTGTGCACCTGCTGAGGGGAGTAATAGAATGGTTTTGGTGGGTACCTGGCAGCCAGCCAAGGTCCAGCCACTACAGAATCAGTCAGAGAAAGGTTTCAGATGGAAAACCAGCTTTTGGCTAGCCAATATGCTGGTCAAAATGGAAAGACAAACAACTTCTGGAGGCCAATGCAGACTCAACATTCCTGGTGTGCAGCTCTTTGCACCTCTGCTTCTGTTCTGTTGGTCATTCATTTTCCAGCAGCCAGGCAAGGGACACTGGGGTGATGGTCAAGAAAGAAGTGTAGATCTCCTGTGACTATAAACTTTTGAAATCAAATGCAAATGGTTCTGGTGTTTAACAAATTAATTAAAAATAAGTATATTCAAATCCTATATCCCTTCTTTAAGGAGGTCAAACCAGATCAATTCAGTAATAGCACATCCTTTTAATATTTACTCTCATCTCTTTTAATATTTTAATATTTTCTCTCATCCCTTTTAATATTTACTAGCAAAGGCATGAATTCATGCAGTTCTTTATCCTGGCTTTAAAGCTGGAGGAGTTTTGTTGAGACTTCTCCGACAACCCAGAAGGGTCCCATCTTGGTTCATCTGAAATAATGGTGTTTGAAGAGTTTTGCACTGTGAAACTGGCTGCATAAATTTATCAGCATCATTTATTTGTTTCTACATGGTTAATTAGACCATGCCAAATTTCCTGCTTTGGCAAAGTAGTTTCAAGATTTCATATCAGTGTGTTTTCAAGCTCATTTAGGTATCTCTGCTACCGTTCAACTCGTACTATGCACATATTGTTGAACAGACCTGACAGAATCTAAGAATCCAGATGAAATAAATAGTAGAAATAACAGAAATGCTTTCTACACATTCCAGCAACAAAAAAAAAAATGTATTTATTTAATTATTTTAACATTTTTAATGGCTTTCAAAACTGAAAAGAACTGGCAGCATTGAACTGGGAGCACCCCTGCAGATCAGTCAATGTGATCTGGTGATAATCTCATGTGACTCTTCCCTTAGCCTCACAAATAATCCTGATCTGCTCATTCACATTTTGTATTTGCAGTGATACAGCTAATGCTTTCTTTTTTTTAACTAAAACTAGTGGAGTGATGACAATTATCATAGTTGGTGATAACAAATGACAATTTTCTATTAATGGATTATGCCTATTTAAGTAAGAAACATTGAAATAACAGACTCCTCTATCACTGATTATTTCATTAGCTTTTAATCCTGAGTTAGACAGAATAGTGAAAATAATGCTATCTTCATCTTGTGAATAAGATATTTTATGAGAGTTAGAATTGTGCTGTTCATCTATTTCTGATTAAAATCACTCAGATTTGAGAATCCAAGTTGTTTTGTGGCTGAGATGGCACAACCAGATATCCTGGCACTCAGAAGCATTTTCCTCTTTTTGAATCTTTTGAAAACTCCCTGTCTACCTGTCTTGGTTTAGGGCAAACTTGAGAGGAAACCTCCAAAGGGGGTTCCTCTGGAAAGCAAACCCAAACACACCCTCCCCCCAGCCAGTCCAGGAAAAACTTCCTCAGAGAAAAGTGGAAAAAACTATTTTTTTAACAAACAAAATACCTACAAGCACTAAGAATGGATACTATGAAAATATAAAATGAACAGTGAAGTAATAAAACCTCTTGCCTCTCGGAAGAGAGATGACAAACTGAGAGAGTCCTTGCCGTGGGTACAGCTCAGCTCACTCAGTCTGTTGTCAATCCCAGTCCAGGCCCGGTGGGCCGCAGGTGTGAGCCTTCGGTGCTCCTCTGGGTTTTTAGTCCAGAGCAGATTTAAACAGTCCCAAGAAGAAAGGATAAAAAAAACAGTCCATGGAACTTTTCTGCCTCAGCTAGCTAAAACTAACTAAAAGCGAAAAGATCTCTGTCCCACTGCTGTCCATGCCTCCGACGAACAGAAGTCCAGACAAGAGAATGAGTGGGAGTCAGGCAGTTTCTCAAACAAACTCCGCGCGTCTTGTCTCCCTGGTTCACTCTCAGAATCAGTCTTAAAGGTACAGAACTCAATATACAGCACAAACAGAATGGATGATTGGGGATACAAGCATCATAAAGTCATCCTAGGACACTACCCTAAACCACTCTTGATGCACCAATCAGCATCACTGGGAGAGTAAAGTTCATTATTACTGAGGCAGGTAGCGCCCTAACAGTACCTCTGCTTTACAAGATCCTGGCTCATTGGAAGATTTAATCACAGAATGGCCTGGGTTGGAAGGAACATTAAAGATTTTTTAGCTACACCCACCTGCTGTGGGCAGGGATGCCTTCCTAGACCAGGTTGCTCAGAGCACTATCACACCTTGAACACTTCTAGGGATTGGTCATCCCTCACAGCAAAGAAATTTTTTTTCTAATATCCACTTCCTGTAGCCTTAGGTAAATAACTTTTTCAGATGGGAATGCACTCGTCAGGGAACCTTTTCCATTTTAACACCTCCGAGCACACCTGTATTTCCATTATTCTTAATTGATTTTCCTCCCACTAATATGTCATTACTTGTGGTCTATCTGAAGATAAGTTCATAATTTTGATGGACATGTAATGCTGACTGCTATATATAGTTATGGGAATAGGACATGCTGGAGAGTCAAAGCCAGAGTCAGCAGTTAACATTTCTGCAATGAGGAAGGCAGGAATTTACGTTTATAGAATTAGAATTAAGCTTTGCAGGTGCCAACCCATAGAAGTTTACTGAAACTTCATGGCCAACAGCCACAGAAATTAAATATCTGCTGAATAGGTTGTTAAATTAGCAGGGCTGCTGAAGCAGGCTTGCTGATACAACGTTGTCATATTTTAGTGTCAGAACTGTTTTGTGCATGTTTCTGAGAAAAAAAAAAAGATTAATTTCACATGACAGATCTCTTGTTCAGAGAGAGCAGGGCGATTAAGCTGTTAATACTGTTTTCTATTATTCCTATACAAGTATTCAAAAAGTATTTCTTTAAATACTGCTCAACGTTGTGTGGCAAAGGTTGAGGCACCTGTGCAGCAGTGAATGAAGGCTATCTAAATATGAATGACTAATTATCAGGGAACAAGAAAACACTAGTTTTCTTTCATGACTGAGATGGCTTCATCCTATTCAGAATAATCTGTTGGGAAAATAATTAGCATAAAGAAGATGGAGTTTTGATAAATAACTTTGATGTTCATAATTATAGTAATTTTTTGTATAATTTCTTTCCTTTATGCTCATGTTTTATTTCAGTGTTTTCTTTCAGCCATAAAAGCTGATATTAAATTTTAAAGCAAACCTATCTCACTGTAGACAGACTCCTTAGGAAAGACTCTTATCTTTTTGTGTGATAACAGTGAACTTAGCATGAATTTGCTGTTGGGATTTCTTTCTGATTCTCTGAATTTGTCTTCCCTGCTGTAATAAATCACACAGATTAATGTGTCAGGAAGGATGTAAAATTATTAAATTTATCAAGGCATTAAAAGAAACCTTTTTCACTTTGTTTGTATAATATTTGATATTTTTAACTTTATTCTAGACAAAAATTCAACCCCTGAAGTGTTGAGCAGAGTGGATCATTGTGCCCTTTGAACAGTTTCCTAACTTAGCTCCAGATTCTGAAGGAGTAATGACTGTCAGAGGGCTCTGAAGGTTGCCAGCTTGAATCGTGCTTGTTGTTGTACTCAGTGGTGTAAAAAGATTCTTACTCTGTCCTAGTTTTCTTTAAGGCTCTATAAAACATCCCAGTGTGCTGAGAAATATAATTTCTTACACAACACTTTTTCACACAAAAATAATAATAAAAAAATATCACTTTCGACATTAGTAATGCTTTTCAGTTCTATTTAAAGATGACTCTACAGAAAAATTGCTACATCTTTGCTCTCATTCGCTCTCTAAAGAATTAACTACTGGGTACTCCAAGGAGCTAATTTGGTGTTAAATTGCGCATAGAGTTCTCCCTATCATAGAATAGTACTGAACAGTTATTTCTCTCCTTTTTTCATTTATTCCAGTGTTTGTGTGCATGTGGTTTTTTTAGTAGGAATGCTTGAAATTTGGGGTGCTTGGTTTCTGAAACCCTACTTAAAAACACCATGTTGTTTTGAAGGATATTTTAATGCTTTTTTTTCTACACACACTCTATTATTTTAAAAAGTCTATCAGCTTTCTCATAGCTTGTGTAGTTAAATTCTGTCCCTGTCTACTCACAGCTCAGAGATCAGGGGGATACCCATTTATGGCCACCTATGCTACAAGAAGATGCATGAAATACAGGAGTGTTAAAGGATGAATTGTTGTATGTGTCCCATTGAAATCCAGGGAAGCTTTAGTGCAATAAAATGATTGTTGTCCAGCTGTGAAACAGCAGTGAGTGAAGATGAAGCCAGGGATAACTTGACCAGCACAAGTCCATGGAATCTTCCAAAGCTGATGACAGAACTGGTCAAGGTCCTTGCAAGACCACTGTCACATTTGAAAGGGCATGGAAATCACAGGAACACCTTTGATGAATGGGGAAGGTAAATGTCATATTCATTTCAAAAAATGGCCACGTAATCCACCCAGGGAACTGCAGGCTGGTCAGCTGCACTTCAGTCCCATGAAGGAATCTACTTTGGAATGTATTTTTCTGTATATAGAGCAGGATACGGTGGTGAGGAACAATCATGGATTTATGAAGGATAAATCATGCCTAACCAATCTGATCACCTTCTAAGGTAAAATGCCTTGGTCTGTGAATTAAGGAGGAGTAGAAGATAGAGAATCATAGAATGGCCTGAGTTGGAAGGGACCTTAAAGATCACTTAGTTCCAGCCCCCTGCCATGGGCAGGGATGCCTTCCACTATCCCAGGTTGCCCAGAGCTCCCTCTAACCTGGCCTTGAACTTGAATTCCAGGGATAAGGCATCCACAGCTTCTCTGGGCAACCTGTGCTAGTGCCTCACCACCCTCACAGCGAAGAACTGCTTCCTAAAATCTAATCTAAGTGTACTCTGTCAGTGTGAAGCCATTACCTCTTGTCCTGTCACTCCAGGCTCTTGCAAATATTTTCTCTCCACCATCCTGGTCAGTTCCCTTCAGGTGTTGGAAGGCCACAATTAGGTCACTCCCAAGCCTTCTCTTTTCCAGGCTGAAAAATTCCAATTCTCTCAGCCATTCCTCATGGAAGAGGTGCTCAATAAAATACCATTTACCTTGACTTTATCAAAGTTTTGATACTTTTCTCCACAATACTTTTGTGTTCAAATCACAGTTTTATGTCCCAGATGGTCGTCCAGAGCTGACTTGATTGTTCAGCTGAGAGAGTGATGCAGTTATTCCTACCCTAACCATAGGCCATTAACAAGTGGAATGTTGATGAGGGTTATCCTGGGATCTGTCCTGCTTGATCTGTACTTGACACCTGAGGACAGGTAGACAATGGAGCAAGTTGTCCAGAGAGACTTCTCAGACCTCATCTCTGAGATTCTCCAGACAACCCTGGACAAAGCCCTGAGCCACCTGTATGACCTTATAGCTGACACTGCTTTGAGTAGAAGGATGAATAACAGACCTCCAAGATCCTTTCCAAACTGTGAACTTAAATATGGGGTTTGAGATGCTAAGTTAGAGGAAATCACTGGCTGAATGATCTGTTAATGGGTGAATTCCTTTAAACTCTCCTTTTCTGTGATGTTGATTCAGTTTTATTTATTTCAAATTGCATATTTCTCTAGACTATGTCAGAAATAATGGGAAGGATAGAAAGACATGTGGAAAATGCACTGATACAGTCTCAAAAAGTTGATCTTATTCCAGTTCTTTTTTTTTTTTTTTCTGATTACGTAGCACTTTGGACTTTACGGATTCAGAAAAAAACATATTTGGCTCCTTGAAGCCAGATTCCTTAATCCCATACAGTTCTAGAAACACACCCACATTTTCCTAAACATCAGGGTAAAAGGAATTGCTGCTAATCACCATCACCAGAAGCCTATGGTAAAAATGAATATCATTCAAACAAAATTGATGTCCTTAATAATCAAACACGTTCCCTTTTTTAAATTATTTCCTTAATTTCATTCCATTTAAGTCCAGTTGCTACTTGTAGTATGCAATGCTTTCTTAGGGACTTGCTACTACCCACTCTCTCTTCCCACTTTGCTGACTTTTCAGTAATTTTTTGGGTCCTTTAAAATAGGAATATTCCTCAATTTCTATTAAAAATGCAGCTTTAACTGTTGCTTGAGGTGTACTTGCTTAGAATAATTTTCCTGAACATTGAGTTCCAGTTTGGAATTCTTGATGTGTTTGAGACAGGAATGCTTTGATAGCACAGCTGTTTCCTAGTAGTTCCAGATTCTGGACCATTGGGATAAAATGAAAAGTCTGGAGAATATCATCAGGGAAGTGGCTTTTCTTTCAGGGTCTGTTTAGCAAGAAGTAATAACACATGTTTTCCTGAAAACTATTTCCCAGTTTTATTTGTGTTTGTGGGAGGATGAAATAGCAAAATAAAGCATATTTTATCTGATTGTAACTTGAGCAATTTCAATTGACAATTCAATATTTTTTGTTAAGAAAATTAATAAGAAATCATGAGCCACAGTGTTGTGCAATTCAAAAAGATCAAGTTATTTATTTGACATCAGTGAAAAAGAAATGCCATGAAAGGAGTGAAAATTAAAAATTCTGCTTGTTTTCATCAGCTGTGGTGAAGAATATAAATGCATGATAAAATGACCTTAGGGCACAGCAAAGGCGTATTCAAAGCATCCAATTAGTGAGTCTGGCAATGATATTAAGGAAATAATGATGAGACAAAATGTTTGAAATGTTGGCTAAGTGATAGCAATGAGACAATTAGAAACTGGTGTGGCGAAGTGATTCAAACCTTCACCAAAAGCTGTTTTAGCAGTGCTGAGAATCTGTTTTACTGCTGTCCCCAAGCTAATGTAGTCCATTGCTGCAACAACAGCATCAACAATTGCCACAAAGCTGGGACCGGTGTGCAGGCACACAGTGCTGTGCTTGTCAGGAAATCCACAGCCATTTTTCAGATTCTTTACCCTTTTTCACTATCCTAGCACTTCATTCTCCTACATAATTTCTACTTCTTCCCTTGTATTATCTCCATATCCATGTGTCCAGTTTTTTCTCCTTCTCTCTGCATATAAATCTCCAATTCACCTAAGACACTTACACAAACACTGCTTTAACACCTCATTTATCCATTGTCCTGATTCTCAATTTTAACATTTTTCCATCAAAACTACCTTTCTCATTCAATTCCTTCTCCTCATCTACATCCTGTCATGATGCTTGTTTTCACCAGTGACAGCTTGACATTTAAAATAAAAGCATTATAGTCCTTTTACCCACATTGTTCAATTTTATTAGTGCTTGGATTTTTGAGCATGTTTATCATGCACACTTTTAATCTTATTGTATGTAATTTCTCTTAAATTACTTTGATACCCCAAGATACCCCCATGGTGTTCTATCTGAAAGAAAAATGGAGAAATAAGAAGGTTGAATAACATAATTACTTGTGGGGATTTGACCCTGGCTGGACATCAGGTGCCCACTAAAGCAACTCTATCACTCCCCTTTTCAACTGGACAGAGGAGTGAAAATACAGCAAAAGGCTCACAGGTCCATCTAAGGACAGGTAGTGTCACTCAGCAGTTGCTAACAGGGGCAAAACAAACTTAACTTGGGGGAAATAGTTTCATTTTTTATCAATTAAATCATTGTAGGACTATGGATGATAAGGAGTAAACTCAAGTACTAAAAACCCCTTCCAAGCAGCCCTCCACCCTTCCCAGGCTCAAATTTTTCCTGATTCTCTACCTCTTTCCCTTGCACAGCACAGGGGGACAGGGAATGGGGGCTGTGGTCTGTTCATGACACATTATCTCTGATGTTCCTTTAAGTATTTTAGGGCTAGGTAGGAAAAAAATTATATGCAAATAGCACAATTAAAAAAAAAATAAAATAACCTATGCAGCAAAGCAAATACTGTAGTGTTTTATGTCTAGATTTATCCTTCAGATATTATTTGCTGGTACAAAACTCTAGCACATGATTCTGGAACAGATGTTTCTGGAATAAAGAGAGTGAGTTTAAAATAAAACACCAGTGGAGAAATAAACATGCATAGGCAAGAGAGACACTGTCCTTGATGAGGAGGTTCTGAGGGGATTAAAAATCACCAATATTCTTCAATTATCCATGCTGAATTTTTGATGTATTAAACATCTACACAATGTAACCAGTGCTTTAGTTGTACAGTGAGCCATTATTTGTTCAGATAGAAAAAGATAAGAGATTATTCTGCCATGAGTATGAATGAAGATAATTTGTCATGCTAAAACATCATTGATACTGGATCCTTAATATATCTGCTCTGAAAAAAAAATGGTTTTGAATTATCAAAAAAACCCGCTGTATCAGATCATTATGATAAAACTGAGAGAACTCTTCCCTTAAAAGCAGCAATGTTTTTCAGTCTAAACAGCCTCCAAAAAGCCACTCCATTTTGCTGTATTTATCTTAGACGACTGTCATAGCCTGAATGCCATACCTGCTTGGTTATTTGTGCTGGTGGAATGGATTTTTTTTTCTTCGTGAGTGTCCTTTCTCTGAGAGAACCTCAGAATGCTTATATTTGAAACTTAGGGAGGTTCATTTAGGCAAATGCCTTTTCCATTATTATATGTGTATATTCTATTTGTTTCAAGCCAGAGTAAGATATCCTATTCAAGTTGTACCCTGAGTCAAATTCACATTGCTCTAACTTGAATCCATAAATAACATCAGCCAGGCAAAACTGGTGGTGTGAACTCCAAACTTTTATTATGCACTTTGCCTCAGAAAATACATTGGGACACTATTGCAGTTACTTGTTCCCAAACAGAAACAACAAAGGCACTCAGAGGTGCATTTCAGATTAGAATTTGACTCTACAGAGAATCATAACTATCATTCAAAGAAATCCTGAATACCATGTTGTCAGACTGAACGATCAACTCAAAACTCATGATTTATTGTTTGTCTCTCTTCCCTGATACAAAACAAGGAATCTATTGATTTTTTTGAAGCCAGTTTTTATTGTGGTGCGAGGCATCACAATTGCTATTAACTATGATATTGTATGGGCAGTGAAATAGTCAGTGCTATTAGTTATTGTGCAAGCAAATATCGACCAACAATTTTGAACAATAAATATAATGATACAAGACATGAGTGTTTGTTCAGCATTTATTCTGGCAATGCAACAACTGAAGAAAATCTCAGAGTTGGAATCTAGCTACCATTAAAAATGATGCAGTGGTTTCTATCCATCCAGGTTTGGAAAAACTGGCTGTGATCCAAAGGTCTGATGACTTTAGCTTTAGAAGAAAATCAATGGCATGTAAATAGCTAATGAATTGTCCTAGACTACACAAAGCAGCTCAAAGATTTAAACAAAAGGAGGGGTTTTAATTCAAAGAATAGTTTGCTACTATTTGTAGTGTTTGTATCAGTGGGGATGTTTTTGCTTTGTTAGGAAGAAGTAGTGGGATGCTGAGAGGCAGACACAGCTTACAGTATAGCTACCAGGAACCTCATGACAGAAAGAGGAGTATTTTAATTTTTGCATTTTTGAGGACACTTCTACAACAATCTCTCTGCCATGCCTCAGTGAAGCACTGTGGTACAGAGTCTCTCCTGGTGCCCCTTGGCTTCCATAGAGCAACATTCCCTTGTCTTGGGAAGGCTGCACCTCTCAGCCATACTCCACTGATGCCACAAAAATTATTTCAGTTTTTAATCCAAAAAATATGATTTTGTACCTGCTACTGGAAAGCCACAGGCCCTGGGCTGAGCTAACTTTAACATGGTCAAGTCAATGGGAATGGCTTGCTTGGAAAAAATAGGGTTTAAATTTACGGTTCAGAAAAGAAATTAATATTTGTCAGACCAAATTACTGTACAGCAGGTGAATCCTTAATACTAGAGGAATTGTTTATCTGCTGAGTTCTTTTCAAGCATAAGTAATGCCCCTTTTGAGATTTGAATATTGGAATTAGAGAGACTGCTGCTGGAGACCTGCAGAAAAGTGAGAAATATTTGCTATCTATTTTGTGAAGGGCAGGATGTGGTGAAATGAAACAGAAGAGCAGCTGACCTCTTTATTGAAAACCAAATGATTTTTCTGTTAACATTAGCCTATACCACTAAAAGTTGAAAGATTTATTATTGAATTACTAGGAAACACAAAGAATACAATTAAGATCTGAATCTGTGGCTGCATGTTTTTAATTCTTCAACACAGGCAGGTCTTTCATAAATCACTCATCTTTTATGAAATATATTATGAGAATATACGTAATGTTCATTTTCCCAAAAAAGGAATTAGAAGGAAGTCAATTATTTTAACAGACTATATTATTTTATAAAACTGTTTTCCATCAGTTTGGTCAGTTTGTCAGTACAGAATAGTCCTACTTAGTGTAGCTGCCCTTCATTTTTTTTTTAATTAAGAATATTACATTGTCACCCAGGAAGTGTCTTACACTTGTCACTGCCAGAAGAAGATGTCCCAGGGGTGGGTCCCAGGGGTGTCTGGAATGCCCTAAGCCTGAGAGGGGCTGAACTGTGTTCCCAGAGTGCCCTTGCCCAGCTCCTGCTGCAGAATGCTGTCAGGGAAGGGGCTGCCAACCCCAAGCAGCCTCCGTGCAATACTGAGGGACTGTGGGGCAGCTTTGACTCCTTCTCTGGGAGCAGGGGGTAGGGAGAAAGCTGAGGGAAGAAGCTGTGTGTTCTGCTTTAGGGCAAATTTGGGAGGAAACTTCCAAATGGGGTTCCTCTGGAGGAGCAAACCCAAATGGCCCCACCCCTAATTGGTCTGGGAAAGGAAAAAAAAAAAAAACAACAACACCTTAAAGTGGAAAAAACTACTTACTTAACAAAGTGCCCGCAAAAGCACCAAAAATGAACAATATGAAACAGTAAAACCTCTCATTTTGAAATCAGATGGCAAATTGAGAAAGTCTTTGCCATGGGTTAGCTCAGCTTGCTCAGTCTCTTATCAGTCCCTCAGGCGCTGCTGGAAAACACCAAGCTCCAGGCCCTGGTGGGCCATAGGTGTGAGCTCCCGGTGCTCCTCTGGGTTTTTTCAGTCCAGGACAGGTTTAAACAGTCTCAAGAAAAAGAAAGAAAAAACAGTCCAGGGAGCTTCTCTGCCTCAGCTGTCTAAAACTAACTGAAAGCAAAGAGATCTCTGTCCAGCTGTCTGTCCGTGCCTCAGACAAACACAGTCCAGGAGCGGAATGCAGAGAAGTGAATGCCATCTCTGAAAACAAACTGCACGCTTCTTTTTTCCCCTGACTTCACTCTCAGAACCAGTCTTAAAGGTGCAGAACCCAATACACAGCTTAAACTGAACAGACAATTGGGGATACAAGCATCAAAAAGTCACCCCAGGACACTGTGGAATGAAGTGGATTGAGACACGAGATTTAGGACACCACCACAGGCAAGGGGTCAATGCTAGGAAGGTGGTTTTGCACAGGTAATGATTTTGACTGTATTGTTAATTAGGCTTGGTTTTGCATTAAATAATTTGGATTATTTGACTGTGAAAATGCTCATTGGACAAGCAATAATTGGCATACTTCCTTTTCCCATAACAGTATTTGGTGTGTAAGAGTGTTTGCCACAGTGTCTCAGTTTAGAGACAAATTTAGGAGAAGACACTCTGGAATGAGTCATCACCTCTAAAAGGGTTCCCAGAATCCCTTTCTACCAACATGAAATGAATATTACTGCAAAAAAAAAAAAAAAAAAAAAAAAAAAAACCTCAACAGTTTATTAACAAACAGAATGCCCACAAGGCATGGCAAAAAAGTAAATAAATGCAAGGTATTAAACTGTCAGATCTTGCCCCACACACAAAGTGAACAAAAACCCAAAATGCCAGAGAAAAAATAGCAGCTCCCGCCATGCCATAGAAGACAGTGGGGACTTCTCTCTTAGGAAAACAAACAGGAGCTTCACACAGCAGTTGAGGCAAACAGATGAGAACCTCTGGCATTGTGCTCCTCTCCACCAGCAGATGAGGCAGATGGGCTTGGAGTGCTTTCTGTGCCAGGCTCAGCTTCCTGAGCTTGGGGCCGAGATGGAGCAGCTCCTCTCTCCTTCCAGTCCTGACCAAACCCTCTCTCTCAGGTCCTGTTTTCTCTCTCTCGTCTCAGACTAAACAAGGTGTCCAGTTCTCCTGGAAAAATTGCCAAAGGATTGCTGCTGCAGCTTCTCCAAGGCCAGGGCAAGGCAAAACTTCTTACCTGGGCTAACAAAACCAAGCTAGCCAAGCAAGACCCAGACTGCACCACATCCCAGACACCCGGGGAGCAAGGCTTTGGAAAAAACTGCCAACGAGCCCAGGGCTCCCTCCTCCTCTGGCCCACCTCAGAGATCCAGCAACCATTTGGGGGCATAAAGCAGAGGATCAGGAAATACACTTTCATCATAAGTCACCCAATGACATAGAGACAATACATCTAATTTATGTTAGATGCTAATTATTACATAGTTAATAATCATAATTATTAGTTCATAATAACTATATTATTAACATATATAATTTATATTCTATATATTATATAGAATATTTTATATATTATATTATAATATAAATTACATTATCTATTATATTAATATGTAAAATATAAGAATTAGTTCTATCATGTATTATTAATAACATATAATGTATTTTGTATATTGATAATACAATAATTATATTATTGATAGTTAATGATATGATAATAGTTAAATATTATAACTAAAATTAATTTCTTAAAATAATTTGCACCAGAAAGTGCACAAGTAATTAACTTTTCCCCTTATATGATGAATAGTGAAAACAACCTTTTCCCTCAGTTAATTTGTGCATTAAGGACCCTTCAGACATAATTTGCTGCCTGTTCTCATTTCAAGCAAGCCATATTTCTGTTCAGCATCTCAAATACCTGACTTTCTCACTGACTCCAGTGTAATATCCTTGTTAAATGCTTGAGAAACAGAAAAACTTCTGCATAACTTACCACCCAAGGCATGGAAATAGTGATTTAACTGTGTTTTTTGGAGTTGGGAATTAAACCTTGGCCTGCAAGGCTCAGGATTGAGGTACTTACTGCACTAACAGCAAAGCTCATCAATAATGTAACTCATTCCTAAAATGAATAATCATAACACTGATTAGAGAACTGTCCTAGCTAAAGGATCTTGCTTTCGGATTGCTGGTTGCTCAGAGGAACTCATGGTATGGAATTGTATTTGGTCATTCATGAACTCAAGATCTGTCTTCAGGACCTCAGATGTGATGGTTCGAGTCCAAAGATTCATCTGCCTCTGGGCAGCAGGGTTTTGTGCACTGAGCAGGAGCAGGTTTGTAGTTAATGCTCTACAGAGCTGCAAAAAACATCTTGTGTGCACAGCAGAGTTAAATCATCGTTGGTAAGAGATCACAGTATCTGCACTGTGAAAAGATCTGTGGTGGTTGTGCAAGAGTTCACAGCTGACAGAGCCCAACCCCACAGCTCCCACGGCCACTCTTCTGTTTTTCACCATATCTCTCTCCCAAAGGCACAGAAAGGAGTGGGTACTTCTCTTCCCCCTCACAGTGAGAGGTGCTCTGGCAGGGAGAGAGCAGATTCCACAGAAATCATTGTCTCTTTAGCACCACCAAAGACTAATGTCTGCAAGATAAGGGGTATCGAAGGTGATTTTTTTACGGGACTCAGAGGCAGAGGTGAAGAAGGTACACTACAGAAAGTATTTGCTAATAAAATACTACTTCTCTTTTGGCTTGAAAGCTTTTAAGTGGAACAGATGGCGACACTATCAACATAATGTAAGATAAGGGACATTGGCTCATACTGGAATACTACTGACCTGCTTGATAATATTTATGCACTTGGAGACTTTTCTTTTTTTTTCATTTTTAGTAACTTGATTCCCTTTATCAGGCAAGAGTTAATTCCAAAGAGGCACTGTTGTTGTCTGGAAGTCATCTGGAAACTATTCAAATATAGTAAAGGTCAAATTAAATGACTGGCCTTATTTTAGAGAGATATACTTAAACCATAAGATCTCTTCACAGCTGAAGCAATTATGAACCTTTTCTTGCAGAGAGAGTGGATTTTTGATAAAGAATTATTGGGATAGTTTTCTAAAATCAGGTGAAAGCAGGCTGACAGAATTGGGAAAATTCAGTCAGTGCAGACATGGATTCACTTATTTTGCCCTCTTGTTTTCAGTATTCATCACTCAAGCAGCCACAAATGAAAGCCCATCATGCAAATTTTGAAGGATTTCAGTGTTCACTGGAACTGGAAGCCACTATTTTTTAAAAAACAAAATTACTACTCTGTATCTGAAAGAGTGGAGCACACGGACTGCTACTAACTAGATATAAAATATTAAGACTGAAGTCACAGTCCTACTTGACCTCTAGTTAATACACATAGCCAAAATATTGTCTGAATTGTAATTGTTAAGTTTGGGTTTTCTAATTAACCTATCTTGTTCATAGTGATTGATGGAGGACTGTATGAGCTTTAAATTTTGACAAGTAAATCAAATATCTTTGCTACAGAATCCAATCCAGAATCTAAACCTATTAGCTTTTTAGGATATCTCGCCAGTAGGAAATTATTTAATCTATTTATTTTAATTCTTCTGCCTGTAGGACATCTCTCTATGTCTTGGAAATAACATTTGACAAGGACTTCAAGATTATATTGTTAAGATTATAATAATAATTAGATCCATTTGCAACATTTCCTAGTCATATTATAATATAACAGTACTGTGGAAGAACTATTCAGTGTTTGGAAGAAAGACTCTGATTGTTGTCTTGTGGACAGTGCAGATTCTCAGGTGGTGTAAATCATCATTGCTTCCAAGAGCTAAATATCTTGGCTTCTATGCTTTAGATGTACTTTTTTCACAAAGCTATTTCAGAAGCATTGTGATGGTAATTTTTTCCCCGGGCAATTATCAGCTTTTTCATTTACAGGTTTTCTTTCCTCAATCCCGTTTTCATTGAAATTGCAATGAAGGAGGGCTTGTTTGTTTGGTTTTTTCACTTCAGCATTAGTTTGGTGATTTCATAAATGATGTTTAGTTAGGATAAATTTTACTGACAAGAGGAGAGGCCTTTTTAATTCTATGTTGTCCCAGGATAAATTGTATAGATCTTTCACAAGTAGTGGTGATTTTTCATTTCTTAGGTAAAGTAATAGTTGTTAGACATTATTTCCAGTTACTTCTGTTTGTATTGATGTGGGGCTGTGTTAAATGTCCTGTCTGAGACCTGACTGGTAGGTTTCACTTTGTATCTACGCACTCAAAGTGAAATCTTCCACAAGAAGTAGTAATTCCCGTTCAGTAAATCACTGAACTTTGATTCCTTGTGTCTCAAATAAACTCACTGTCAAACTTTTCTCCCTCTAAAACTTCCATGTGCATAACTTTTTGTTTGACAGGTCTGTTATGAGCTGTTAGTCTCTTGTGTAAATATCATGTTTCTTGTCTCTCAGTTCATAGGCCTTTGCAGCTTTTACTCTGCTTACAATTCCACTTAGCTATTTTGTGGTGCAGGTACACCTGTTCCCTATATTCCTTCCTTCCTGAAGATCGTTTCAGTCTTTTTTCATTCTTTCTAAAGAGGCACCTGTTCTCCAAGGTGATGGGGTGGCTGTTTCGCTCCACTCCTCCATTCTGCATTGATTTGCTCATTTGCTTCACAGTACCTGAATTTCTCTGGCACATTCATTCCCTCCTCAGTCACTCTGATCTGCTCTTTGCTCAATCAGGTGAATCTTTTCTCCTTTATGCAGAAACATCTTTAGTGATGAGCAATATTTGACCTAACATCAAAGGTCTTAAAGACCTTTTTCTTTCCACAGGTGGTTTTAAATTAATCCTAATCCCACAGTAGGTTTTTACAGTATCAGGCTTTCAAAATTATGAACTGAGCCTACCCAACAAACAAGTTGTGATATTGACTGAAAAAACAGTATGTAACATGACATCCACAACAGTGTATTAATATTGATTAATTGTGTAGATTGCAGAAAATACTATTTCTTAAATGCAGGAGGTATTCTGCATATTTGCCATGGATGGTTTACATGGTTTTCGCTCTAACCAGGGCCTGAGCCTGGGTAGATGTGCTGAAGCCACACAACAGGACTGTACCTGCTCAGTGGGATGGAGTTTGGGTAAAATTCTGTCTTGTACAGTATAAATCCTGTTTGGAAAAGGGTAATTTTGACTCTGAAATGGATTTCCACATAAATAGGAGAATGTTTCGAATAAAGTTGGTGTTCTTTCAACATACTGAAATTCTGCACTAAACTATAGAGGGTAATGTCACTGTCAAGAGCAGGTTGCAAGAATATATTATAAATGAAAGTGTTAGCTGGTTTTGGCATAGTAGCCTTTATTCTCTCCAATGGAAAAGTAATTACTTCATCCAGAACTGTGTAAGACATCAGTACTTCAAGACTGAATAGATGTTTGCTGCTCTTTTTGGCAGTGTTTGGTGTAGAAATGGGGCCATTTATGGAGCACTGTCATATGCAGCACCATCAGCCTCCCTGTAGATCAGACAAGCACCAAGATGTTGCTAAGGCACACTTTCAAGCTGCTGGAATATTCTGGAGAGCTTAACATGCCAAAGTAAACTACATCTGAAACAAAAAAATAATGAACTCTAATTGGCCCCAAAGGACTTTGAAGTGCTTTTAATTTTCAGGCAGTTTTTTTCAACTGTTGGCCTCTGAAACATATTGTTTGTTGCTCCAAATAAGGAGTAGCTTTATATAATGACAAATTCTTTTCATTAACTAAATTGTCTTGAGAGAACCATCCTGGTTCTTTGACCTCTTACGTGAAAGACAATTTCTGACGCTCTACCAAATCCATTTATCATTTTATACTTGCAAAATTTTAATTATAGGACAAAGTCTGTAAATTTGTACAAGCTGTAGATCAAATATGAGTTCCTCATCCTCAGTTGATGGGAAAACTGATGGACTTTTTCAGTTTTTCCTTTTTTGTTTTTTGTTGGTTTTGGTGTGGTTTGGTTTAGTTTTTTGCCTGTGTGATTTGCCTGTGTGATTTGCAAGCTGTAAAAATCACCACCATTTCAGTGTACAGACTTGCTGTGCAATTTTGTTACTCAGTCACTTCAGAAGCTGACTGTCAATTCTTCTTGGTGCCTGATCTTTATGAAGTAGAAGCCACGTCACTTTGCTAATTATTAGGGATAAGCAAGCCAAGAAAGATAGACAATGTGCAATACAGTACTAATAATAAAGTTTATAACAATAATCGTAATAAATGATGTAAATTTGAACAAGTTTTCTAGTATTAAACTGCCTTTCTAAAGAATGTATTGCAGTAACCCATGGTGTAAGACCAGAACTGTTTCCTGATCATGTTTTTTTCTCATTTAATCCCTGACAGTCCATGGGAAAGGTGCTGCTGGGAGTGACAATTAACCTAACTCATTTTTACACATATTTCTCAGCTTGCAGCTTGCCTGTAATGTCCCTAAGACTTCTAATATGTCTTTTGTCTTCTTTCTTCAGGGAAAAATGCTGGAAATGTCATTCATCTGCCCTTACAGATGCAAGAGTAAGGTCATTGGATTCACAGAGCAAGATGATGATGTGTGTTTTAAGTCTCTTGAGACACTTGTCATGTTGAAATACACTTAACAAAATACCTCACACTGAACAAGAGACAAAACAAGTTGCTGTCTTTGGACAGCAGATATGACTTGAATGAGGAACATTTGCACTGTATTCTGTCTCCTTTTTCCCCCTTACGTTGGCTGGGTTGGTGGGTGGGCAGTTAAGAACAGGCCAAAACAGCCACTGTGATGCCATTTTCCACCATTTCTAGCTATTCCTAAATTGTTTCCTAGAACTGCCTGAGCAGAGATCAATAAAGCTTCTTTAAGAATAAGCACAGATTTCTATTGGCATTTCTGTCTAAGAAATTGTAGAGAAATGGAAATGAAGCTTTAACAAACAAAAAGCATTGAAAACAAAGGAGTGACAGCATAGTTTGGGGTGTTGGGTTTTTTCTTCCCAATTAATGAAAGGAAGAGGGGAACTGTGCATTGGAAGACATCCAGAAGGATGATTGATGTCTTCTGTAGGGCAGGTGTGTGATGGACCAGTCACCCTGGTTCCTGGATCATGCAGCCTGGGAACACTGTGCTTCTCCTTCCCATGACTATCCACCTATTCCCTTCTAATGGAAACTTGAGTAGCAAGGTTTCTTTGCACTATAAATGACTTGGCAGCTTTGCAGACACTTTTCCAGTTACAGAGATCCAGGCAGTAACTGCATAATTACAGACAGTGGCCCTGTTCCTCCACTATTCTTTAAAACTGCAAGAAGTTTTCACAAGTGTTTGGGTCAAAAAACATGGCCAGGGCATTTGTGTCCCATGTGGCATAAAAGACCAAGGTTCAGTTCCTAGCAATATGAAATGCTTTCACTGAATGCAATTCCTATTACTGCATTCACAAAATCATTGATGATGGCAGATATCTTAGATATTGCCACTCTGTAATTAATGTAAGTATACAATAAGGTTTTGGTCTTTTGTGATTCCTACACAGATGGGCAAGAGATTACAGGAGTGGGATAAATGGCACCTGTGTCTCTATCTACACTTCCCATTCTTTTTTTCCTACAGATGTAAGGAGCTCAGCTTGAGTGCCCAAGCCACTCTTCAGTTTGTCAAACTGCAAAGTGAATGAACATGTTAATTAAAGCCTTGGACATCTCTAACTCAAAGAAAGGTGTTGAAGTTTGCAATTTAAAATCTATCTCCTTCCTTCACACAATGTGCTTGAACACAGTGAGACAAGAGACAGAACGGAAATTTTGTGTGTGCTTGACTTTGGGAGCTTTACCCTGAAGATTTTTACTACAATATTTTTTTAATTATGTCTCAAAGCCTGGTTAACCCGCTAACTACAATTTTTATCATCATTAAAATCACGTGGTAACAACATTGGAATTGTAATAATGATGTTCTTAAGAAGGGAAGCCATTCTGTCGGGGAATGGGGAAAGAAGCAGAAGATTCATATAAAGTAAATCAGGACTGTCCACCAGAAATTGTGTGATCTCATGACAAGAAGTGTATGAAAATTTGGAAGGGAGTATAACCACTGTACCTTTTATTGTACAGTATTTAGGAATCTTTCAGATGTCACAGGACTGGTATCTCCTATGAGAGGGATAGATGAGATTGTATCTTCCGTTAATTGTGTCTAATAAGGAAGCAAGTAGTATCAGTAAAGCTACCAATAAAATAGAGCATTTCTGTTTCCTAAGCAAAGACATTCTAAGGCACACTCTAATGAAACACCTTGCCTGTCCTTGGTTATGCATTGCAGATGTGCTATTGCTGTGGGAAAGAGCAGCATAAAGCAAAATATGATACTACAAACAAATGATGGGAAAAATAGTAATGGGAAATTGAACTTTTCATTCACCTTATGAGTAAAAGCATTTTTACACAATGGGACACCTGGTATTCTGCCAGAGTGAATTAGCAAATCACTATTGGTGGAACTTGAGAGAAAGAATAGGAAACTGCATGTTTTATTTGCATTCTGCCAAAGGTGATTAGAATAACATGTCCTATGCTAATGACTTAAGCAGAAACAGAATATACTCTTTAAAAAGTGAACTAATTCTTGACTTCCTAACTGAATAGCTTCTATGAGCTCTAGCATAAATATGATAAATACCCATATTCCTTACTTTTACACCATTTATTTAGTATTTTCAGGGAATCTTCTCATGTATCAATTATGAGCATTTCTGTGTCCTGCTTTTCATAAATGTTTCTGCTGATTCCCACAAGTCCTAGTTTCACTGTTTTTCAGCAGAAAGGGGGATAACAATTCCATGCAGTGAAGAAGAGGCTGGCAGTTTGACAGAAATTAAAATGACAGGAGGTGGGATCATTTCCATCCCCCAGCAGAGCCAGGAGCAATATAGCTGGATCAGTAGAGCAGTGAGCCACAGGTGCTTAGTCCATCCAAGACCACAGCAACATGGCAGGATGCTTAGGGAAGCATGTACCGCTGGATAGCATCAGTCTACAATAGATTATTATCCCTCCCATTTGGTACCAATTAATAGGTTTTCTGTACTCTTCTTTTCTCAGTATTGATGCCCCTGTAAATCTTTGGAAGCACAAGGTTCACTGCCCTCTTTCTCAGCTCTTCAGCTTAGTAAAGATGAATTTTAATTACACTTTTAAACACAGCTTTAGTAACCTTATGGTGTTCATATATGATAAATTCACTTGGCTTTATGCTTGATAACAGACAAGAACTGAGTTTGGAAACCAAATTTGTAGTATTACTGTACTATTATGGAACCTTTGCTTTTTAACTAAGGAAACCATAGGTGAAAATAGTATAGTTACGGGATGAATTAATCAAACACTGGCTAAGCCTAACATTTTAAAGTAAAAGTATGATTATTACAAAAATTCAAGTAACACATTGGCCAAAGCTGCATTTAAACATGGCAGATCCATTTAGATTTCATTAATTCTTGTGATCAAGTCATTCCAAGGTATTTATTGGTATTAATTTTCAGTCTTTATCTATTTTGATGCATCATTTTTATTTATAATTGAAGTAGATGTTTTTACATAGAAGCCATGAGTTAATCAGAATATATTTTTGCAGTAGTCTAAGGTAATGTCTTTTTTTTTCAGATGTGTTTATTGCTATGTTTCTGTTTGAAAGCAGAACGCAAGATAGTCATCCATTTTACTCTAACAAAGAAAATTGAGGGAACCCTGCTCATTTAATTCCTCTCTGAGTGGCCAACAGAAATGACATTCTCTGTATAAATGATTTCACAGCACAAGAAAAAGAGGCTTCATCTGCAACTTTTCATATGAGTTCTCTGTGGATTATTTTGCTGATAATTAATTGATTTGAAAAGCATCTATGTAAGGTAAAGATAAGCTAGTACTCCTACAATTATAATTTCTTCTTTTTGCCTGGCAGATATTTCTACTCACCAAGACATTTTATCAACCATTTAAAACCATCTAGACCACATGCTAATCTATTGCCTCTTCCCCAAAGCAATATCCTGTCTTTCTTCTTCTTTTAATCACACCTTCCTCATCCACAAGCCCATCACATCCATTCAACTGCATCATGTAGCTCAGAATGGTTTTCTACATAATGGGAGTGGAATTCTTCTTAAAATTTCAGTAACCTTACTCAAATAATTAATGAGATTTAAATTATATCCCTACATTTATCTTGAGTTTCATTTGTAATTTTGGAACACTAATGACTTAGCTTTTGCTAATCTCTGAATAAATAATAGATTCATATCCAAATGGTAGTATTTTTATGTGGTAGCAATTCTTCTTTTAATATACAAGAAGTATAATTCTGGATTAAGAACAAAAGTAGCAACATTACTTTACTTTTGGGTCTTATTTCATTGAAATCTGTCTAAAAATCTCTGAGGAACCCAGGTATCATTAATAATCCTGTTCTTTATGAGGGAATAAAAAGTCACTCTATTTTAACAATAAATGAGTTGTACTGTGATAAAATAGATTAAAAGACATCATGCAGAAATGAAGGTCAAAATTCAATGTGTATACATGTAGAATATTCATAAATCCATAAAAAGGAGGTGATCTTTTCAAAATGAAGATGATGGAGGGAGAAGCTGAGTCACAGAAAGATGAAAGAGTAGCCCACAGTTTCCTCACAGAGCAAAAGGAGAGCAGAACTTCAAATGCAAAATTAGGCAATATCCTGGACTCCACTCTTCTCTGCACTACTGAGTGGAGCTCTGAAAGAACTAAAGAATATATAAATGAAACATTTGGTCAAAACCATCCTGAATTTAATTCCACTGTTTTTACCTTGTCAAAATTACTCTACAATTTAGATTTCTCTAAGTCTATGCATTTGCTGGGGAATCCACTTGCTTCTGCTAGACACCTTTTTTCAAATAAAATTTAATAATTAATTTTTCAGAATCATATTGATTTTTAGGTAAAGGACTATAGTGTATCAGGAATGAAGAAATGTGGGATATCAAGGTAATTTTAATAAGACTAAACCAAAACATTTTTCAGATAAAATGAAGTTCCATAAGATTGATCACAACCAGAAGTAAAAGGAAGGTAACAGCATTATTTCAGAGCAGAGATGTTCAGGTCCACTCGATTCCCCCAGTTGGACTGTCCCATTCCAGGCACTTGCTCCACAGAGGGATAAGTTAAGGAGAATGCACAGAATGTGCTGCAAAGTTAATTGCTTAGGAAAGCTTTGGTTTATTTACAAGTTGCAAGATAGAATAGCAAGAGAAGATGTCACAGCTCAGACAATTCTGTAAGGGTACACAAGGAATTACTTTCCACATCATTTGTCTCTTACTGATGGGGCGGAAGGAATGTTCTCATTTACTGCCCATATGGGATAAGAACTTGGACAAATGTACAGCTTATTACTATTGCTTTACAGGCAGTTTTAGAAGCAGTTAGGGAAACTTCTGTCTTCAGATCAGTGTGTGACTTTGTCAAGGGCTAGGCTGTCCAGAGAGCTGAAGTGCCACACAAAGTGTATGCAGCTCAAAGAGAAAGAGATCCAAGAGGATATATTTCCCCCATATATCCTTGCTTCAAGGTCTCCATCCTCACTTGAATGGAGGCAGTACATTTCAGAATAGTTTAAAACTTTTGAACTCCAGAACCTAAAAGAAAAAGCTGGTGCATTCCTGACAAGGTCATTAATGTGAGTTCATATAAAATGTGTGAACATTAACTCTTTCTCTATGGTCTTTCACTACATGTTCAACTTGCCTTATTTAAACTCTCAAAAAAAAAAAAAAAAAAAGAGGAAGCTCAAAACCCCTTTCACGTACTATTGACTAGAGCATGTAGTGACAGGACAAGGGGGAATGGCTTCGAACTGAAAAAGAGAAGGTTTGGGTTGAACCTTGCTAAAAGGTTGGTGAGACAACTGGGACAGGTTTCCCAGAGAAGCTGTGGCTGCTGGAATTATTTACATCCTCTGACACAGGGCTTGTAGCAACCAGCTAACAGTCATAGCTCAATACATTCCTTGCTTAGGGAATGTATTTCAAAGCCATGGGAGGAATGTAGTCAAGAAAAACCAGCACAGAAGGGTTAGGCTGCTACAGGGAAGGTAAGCAGTTCACCTACTAGGGAATTACTAAGCCTTTTCATTATCCTTGGTGGGTTCCTATAACCCCAACTTAAACCTTAATGGAATAATCTGCCCATAAAGCCAAAAATGGGAAGGTTGAGGAATTGAACCAGAGTTCTCATACAGCTGCTGGATGTCTGTGTTATGGCCGTGGGAAGTCGTTGTTCCATGTGCTGCCAAAGTGTCCTTTGGAGCAAAGGAGCAAATCCACACCTTGGCTGTGTGCCCCAGCTGCCCTTCTGTGCTGGGTGTTGTCCCACTGTAGCTTTTAAGCTCCAGAGAGTGACTCTCAGACTTCTGTGAATTGTTACTGACTCAGCAGGACAGGTTACTTTTGATTCGGTGCTCACGTCAGTTCACCAGCTGCATTTATATGATGGCCACTCAATGCAGTTGTCTGGGTGCACAGCCAGGGAAGGCAGAGGAAAACAAGGCAAAAACACCTCAAAATAGAGGCTCCTTAAGATGATTTCACAGCTGAAGACAAGGTATTGTGAATTAACAAAGTTAAGCCATGGTTAACAGGCAATACCTGAGGGATTTCAATCAAAATCATAACATCACTTAGATTACAAAAGAACTCTATGATCATCAAGTCCAGTCATTAACCCAGTACTGCCAAACCCACCACTAAGCCATGTCCCTCAGTGTCACATCTACTCATCTAAATGCATCCATGGCTGGTAACTCCACAAATTCTGGGCAGTTCAAACACTTAACAGCCCTTCCAATGAAGAAATTTTTTGCTGACACCCAATCCCAAACTTCCCAGGTGCAGCTTCAGGCTGTTTCCTCTTGTGCTGGCTCCTGCCTCCTGCAAACTCCTCTCTGGTTTTGTGGAGAGTGATAAGATCTTCCCTGAGTCTCCTTTTCTCCACCTAAACACCCCCAGCTCCCACAGCTGCTCCTCACCAGACTTGTGCTCCAGACCCTTTACCACATAATTATATTACCTTTATTATATTACCTATATTATATTACCTTTACCTACTAATTACAGTAGACCAAATGCCAGTTGCATTCAATGTTAAGCCTACTGAAAGCTCCAGGTTTTGTGTGATCAGGAGGACTTCACATAATGCCTCAGTGGCCAAATTTTTTTAGGTGCCAGTATTCACAAACGATTTTTTATGAGGGTATAGCTCTGCCTTTATCTTTATGTACCCTACAGAAAATAAGGCTGGGCCTGTCTAATGGTAAGGACCATGACTAATGAAAGAACATATTTATATATATCAATGAAGCTTTGCACCATGCTAATTTGCATTTGTAAATTTGTAGCTCTTACAAAGTGTTTTGGGCCTCTTTTTTTTCTTTTTTTTTTTTTATGTAATTCACTGTTCTGAAAACTTCTAGTATGAACTAGATATCAGACTTTAAGTCAAATGTCCCCCACAAAGAGAGCTAAACTTGGAGGAATAAAAGTTTGAAAATGAACTTTAACTCTTCAAAAGATTTATGCAAGGACTCTACATGAAGTATTTTTGATTAAACTCATTGAAAGCCCTTTTTGGTATAAAACAGGGAAGATATTGGATCCAGGAAAAAAATTGCTTAACTACACAATCTTTTGTCTGGCAAGTCCTTAAATGTAGGTGTTTAAGTGTACATTGCCTTTCCAATTCCTTTCACAGTGTTTTCAGTAAACAAGCAGAACTGAAATAAGGATATCGGGTATTTTTCTAAATTACTCCACTTTCACAAATGGATTCATATTGATTTTGTGAATGCATCTTCCAAACAAATAATCTGTTTCTGCCAGCTAGATATGCCAGGCTCTACTTCAACTTAATTACCACACAAACATACAAGAGACTGAAATAAAACCTTGCTAGCTGAAAATGAAGAAAAGAAATTTTATCACACTTTGGTACCCTAATTCCTTCAAGCAGATCACAGAATAACTGGCTGATTTATACCTTTTTCCCCGTCTCCCCATGAAGCCACCCCTCCCCGGTCCAAATATGAATACTGTGGTCCCTGCTACCCAGCTTTTACAGCCTTGCACAATTGGCTATCTGTGCTGCAGTTATTGCTGCTTCCTAATAGATTTATGTGTTATCTATGCAAATCCTTTGTGCTATGAACACAAATCATGCTTCTCATGAGCTTAGAAATCCCTTAAGATAATGCTGCCTAAATTATAGCCTTGCTGAAAATACCTTTTAGTTTTTGAACAGCTGTGTGTTTGAGCTCACTGCTAACTTAAGGCAATTGGATCATCTGGCTAAACTTTATTTCAAGGTTTGCTTTGGCAGTAGCCTGGCTGTTAAATATTGATGAATCTGTATTTGAAAGAAAAACTGTTTGTGCAGAGGTCTCAGCAGAGAGGGCAGGCAAGGAATATCACTTGGAACTGCAGAGCCATACATCTGTGTTGGACAGAGCCCGTGTTGTTGCTCTGCTTGCTGTGCCTTATATGAAGGGAATGTTTGGGAACAGGGGGAACTCTGCCTCTCCTCCTAGTCCCTTCCTCGAGCACTGGCTGAGATGATTCCTCTCAGCAGGAGCTGATTGTTCCTTCCCTGGCAGGAGCCAGTGATGATTTGGGGAGAGAAGCTGCCATGGTGGAGAATGAGGCAGGGAAAGAAACCAAAGGGGAAATACAGAAAAGGAGGGAGCACAAAGAAAGACTGCAGAATCCCTGAGAACATGAACTTATGCATTTCTGCAGTAATTGCTATAAGGAAGTGGCCAAAGCTCTGGCTTGGAGTCCTATTCCCATCACTGTGTTCTAGGAACACAGGACTTCCAACATTCATCTCATTCCAGGTCTCACACAACACAGTTCTGAACATCATATTCCCAGAAGTTTCCTGCAACAAATCAATATAGAATGAACTCTTCATAAAGCATCATCTAATATCTGGGTCAGTAGTGAGATTAAAATAGATATAAATGAAAATCAGTCTTTTCAGAGAGAAAGTGATAGTATCAAAGGGAAGGTCTCATCTAAAGCCAGAAAATTTCTTTTCAAATTAATTTAATGTATTTAAGGAGCAAAGATATATGCTGCAGTTCCCAGACTCAAAAAAAATGCAATATACTGTACTAAAGGAAAATAGGCACAAAAATATCTTTTTTTCCCCTGAAACTCAGATAACAACAGTGCAGAAATATCTCATCATTGGCAGCTGACAGTGCTGTGCCTGTTTCAAATGACCACTTTTAGTTACATTGCAGACAGTAAGTAAATGGAAGAATCAGGTGGGGTTTAGTGGAAAACTGGAGAGGCCTAACTTCTTAGAGTTTTCTTTTATTTTATCTCACAGAGAGAGAGAGTTGTGGCTCTACTACAGCCAGAATGCAGGATCCAAGAAGATGGGGATATGTCATCCCAAACGTTATTCAGCTGAATCTAAAAATTTTAATAAGATATCCAGGCTATATTGTGCATACATCTATTTAAAAGTCATTGCTGCCTCAAACGAGGTTTATTGATGAATGACTACAGAACTGGAAATTCAAAGACCGTGGGGTTTTAAGTTCAAAATACTATTGGCAACTGTTTCAGGTACCAAAACCAAATTTTGCACCATATTAAAAATGTAAATCAAAAGAAAATGTGGTTTAATACAATTTTATGGATTTGGAAATATTTGTTTGAACATCTGTTATCAACTTAGAATCTGAAAACATTCTCACAGCATTTTGCTTTTACTAAAATTTTCAGAGTTTAATACAGGAATAATGCAGTAAAAGTAAAATAAACAAAATAGCAGAAAGGACTAGATTCAGGGGTACATTTTGAATTATGGGATCTCCTATATGAAAGTAAAACATTAGCTTTTGTATTTGTGGTATTTAAAAAGCATTTTGCAGTATTGTTAGTAAGTATACCTAGTGCAGCATTGAATGAGCATTGAAATTTTCCAGCAAAAAACAAATAGAGGCAAATTCCTACATATGTAAAACTGATGCAAATCAATTTCCTGTCTGGGCTGAAAATCAAAGCCAGTTTTGATCCAAGTACTGTGCATAAATCAGGTATTCATCATATGT
The DNA here is from genome assembly GCA_013401135.1 of Cettia cetti. Classification (NCBI taxonomy): domain Eukaryota; kingdom Metazoa; phylum Chordata; class Aves; order Passeriformes; family Sylviidae; genus Cettia; species Cettia cetti. The sequence goes on along the minus strand of VZUI01029052.1, from coordinate 29,727 downwards.
AAATTGGTACTGTTTCACTCCTTCCCTTTCAGTCATACTATTCCAAAGGATAATGTTTCTGCTGTATACATATGTACCCCACAAGCTGATCAGTTTAAAGCTCAGCCAACTGTATATTCAAACCATTCATGCCTTTACAAAAAGCAGTGAGTCACATAGGTGACTGAAGTATTGTTCTTGTAGCTGCAGTGACATTCTCAAGGTTCAGTGTTTCATTCTCTCCTCAGGTGTTTCCATCCAGTCCTAGCCCTCAAAAAAAAATAGGAATTGAGCCTCTAAAAAGAAAATATCCCTCAAGGAATTAATTTTAAAATACATTATAAATAAACCCATGAAACACATAGAAACTACAAAAACTACATAGAAATATTGGGGGTTCCTGAATTAGTTTAGTTCAGATTTCAGATTCCAGCCTCCATTTCCACTGGTGCCAAAGTTTGGGTCTTGCTATGGATAACAAACATGGGAAATGCTGGAATTGATATAAGCCAGGCAATTCACTTCAAACAAATGAATATTAGATCCAGAATATGATAGACCATGTTTTGGCTTCATTCTCTGAGGAGGGAAGATAAGAGATCGTTCTGTATGCAGTGTGGTGGGCTGGTGATTCAGGGAAACTGAAAAAAAAGAAAACAGCAGTGTGTTTATGGTTTTCACATAACAAAGACACTGTGGGTTTTTTTTTATTATGGAAGAGCTCAAAATAACCTTCAGCATGAAGCATGACCTCCCCTAGTGACACAGACCATGGTCATGTAGCCAGGTGGACATTGTTATCTAAATTGCTATGTGTCAATTTGTTCACTAATTTGGGACAGTCATGTCTGAAGGCTCCTGTAATTTATCAACAGTTTTTGGATTTTTTTCCCTGCTGTTTGAATAGCTCACATTTATCTTCTCTGCAAGCCCACAAAGCCCTAACTTCTTGCACAGGCTAGAAATAAGGTTGTAGTTGCATTCCACAGGAGTGATGCCCACCACAGAGTCATGCTGAGGGTGAGACATCATTGGACTGAAATGTATTTAAGGCTATTGACTGCTCTTCATCTTGTATTAGATGAGGTAATCCTGCAGGAAGAGTGAAATCCTGCAGGTACAGTGAGTGACTTCTTACAAACTATTGGACTGGCCAAAACTTCATATACTGCCAGTGATTTCCAATCCTGAAGGAAGAAGTCGATAAGTGGTTGGAAAATATTGCCTACAGGAAAAGTTAAGACATTTGAGGGTATCCTACCTCCTGAAAGACACTCATCTGTGCCTGTGACTTAGGTTTCCCAAGTGAGAAATTAATTAAATTCAGTGAAAGTGGATTCTAAGGCACTGCATTCTCCTTGATAGTTCCCCTGAGCCCACCAGGGAAAGCACAGGACTTGCTGCACCTTGCTGCAGAGGCAGGAAGAATGAAACTCACCCATGTGCACTTCTGCAGGATGTTGGTTCCCCTTCCTTAGGAAGCTGGCTGCTTAGCAGCTAAGCAATGTCAATCTATATCCTCTTGGAGAATTCATATCTCAATTTTTCTGGGAATTCCCTGGCACAGCTCTGTTAGTGAGGAGCACTGAGGGCAGCTGATGCCCCTTTTTTAGAGCATTAAGACAACATTCCTTAATTCTAGCTCACTTTGCCCAGCAGTGATGGTCACACTCCTTATAAAGATTCTTTAGGAAGTTCTTTCTTCTGGAAGACCATTTCAGGGATTTAGTGGTCAGTTCCATTTGATTTCTTCGTTGAGTCCCAATGACAAGAAAAAAGCAACTAAGGACCAGGTATGGACTAGGTTAGAAACACAGGAATTCCAGGAAAAGAGAAGCAGGATCTGCCCATTGTTTCAAGTGAGGCATGGAAACAAGTCAACTCTTTAATGTGTATTTTAATACTTTGTGCTTCATCTGAAAGGAAAAGCACTTGAAAATGTGACCTAAAAATTCTGGTGGCAGCTTCACCAGAGATAAGCATCACTTGTTAAGCTGATAATGTTCTTCCTCCCCCCAGGAGCTTTGTGGTCACAGACTCCTGAGAACAAAGAAGCACCACATTTAGTGTATTATTCACCTGGAACCTTGCCAGGCACGCCAGACGAAGAGGTTTATCATAACCCCTGTGCTGTCAATTGACATGTTGCCTGTTGATACAGAGGAGGGTGTTTCTGAAAAAGGAGAGTGTGGGCCTCATACAGAAATTTTAAATATAGTCCAATCTATTCAAGCCAGTGAGAGGTATGGTATTGATTTGAGATGGACAAGCTTCTTCACTGTCTCTGAATAACACAGAATGGGGTAAAGAGTGTGTTGGAAAGATGACCACTTTCTTCTCACAGTACATTACCTTAACATATCTTTGGCCTATTCCCAGGTTTCCTTCCAAATCCAGTTTCCCCTCAGGACTGGAGAAGTCCCGTGCTAATTGTAGTCCATTTCTAGTGGGTTGGATTTCAGCAGAAGCTCTGTTTTATTATTACCTCCTCTTATGCCAGGAAAATATTCATCAAAGTGTAGCATGATGATGAGGTGTTCACATGGCAGCAGGAGTATCAGGTATCCTAGCTGTTGTACTTTCATCTCTACCATCAGCTGGAATCCTTTCAGACTTTTACAGCTACACTGATACAAGTGCAGTGTAGAAGCTGTTTCTATAACAGGTACTTTTCCTATCCAGTGCTTGATGATGGGGTTTGTTTCAGAGACCATACACATATTTCTCACTTTCCTGGAAGGTGTAGGGGAAAGCAGGAGGCCAACCTTGCAGCACATCCTTGCCAGTGTCATACGAGCACACATTTCAGCTGCAAGAGGAAAGGAAGGTAAAGCAGTGCCTGATGTGATGCACTAGGCAGGCCACAAGAGCTCCTCAGGAAGCTGTGCTGAGTGTAGGGTGAGAACTCTGGAGCAGCCCTGGCAGTGCACTGGATACTTTAAAGCCTTGGGGACTTTTTGGAATGCCAGCTAAACCTCAGCAGTGCACAGGTACCTGGGATCTTTGCTGAGAGCAGCCATGTGTTCCTCACCTGTTGTTGCAGGAAGTAAACTGAAGTTGACTGGAAGTAAATTTGGCATGTGACTAAAGTTCAGGTTTGTGTCACCTGTGCTGAGACCCCACCCATGGCTACACACCCCAGCAGGGGATGTGGGCACAGGTTTTGATCCAAGTGCAAGGTGGTGAGGCCTGGCCATTGCCACAAGGAGCAGGTGAGAACCCACAGGATGTGCTGTGGCAGACCCAGCCTGTCCTGGTGCAGTGATTGTCGTGTGCACTGGAGATTGGATCACATCATGCTACTGCTTTCACATCCTTCTGCAGGCCATTGACTTGATGTTTGTATGTCCTCTCCTGAGAATGCTGATTACAAACATTTTGCCATATATTGGATTCATATGGTGAAGATAGAACTGGTTTCAGTCATAGGTTTTTAATTTTTTATCATATTAAAACCTATCAATGTGCAGGAACTTTAAAAAAAAAAAAAAAAAAAAAAAAAAAAAAGCTTTGGAAGTCCAGATTTTTTTTTCTTTTAGAAATCTCATGAAATATCCTTTGTTTCCAAAATTACATTTCATAAAATCAAGACCATGAGCTAAAGATAAAATTTTTGTTTACCATTCAAATAAATTGATCTCCTCATCCACATAAAATGTGCTTTGTTGTTCCAACATAATTATACAGTTCAGCTTTTATATTTAATTGAGGGGTTTCTGGCACATGTCAGACTTAGAATGCAGAGAGAGGGAAAGCAATTAGCTCAGTCAGTCTAGATTTTCACTGTCTGAATTACTTTAAGAAAAAGTCACAGAGCAGAGGAAAAAACCATGCTGGGACCATTGTTGAATGAGCTGTTGAAGGAACAAGGGGAAAACAGAATTTGCATTTTACTATGGTCTAATTTGCATCCCTGTGCAATATTCAAAAAATCTGATTTCTGTTTCTGTAAAAACAACGATGGCCAGAACCCAGTCGCCTTTTCACCTATTAGGATCTGTTTGTACCATGGAATTAGGATTGCACCTGCAGTTAGGATTAGCTTTAATTTTCTTTCCTTGTTTTCAGAAAATTTCTTATCAGCTTTTGGACTATGCAAAAAAAAAAAAAAAAAGTCAACTGGCAAAACAGACAGCAGATCAATAACCAGCAAAAACTGACAGAGTGACCCCTCAGAGATACTCTTCTGGTATTGTCCAGATTACTCTCCTGAAATCTGTAGGTTTAAATTACCTCTGCCAAAGAAACAAATGTACCAATGACTAAGATATTTTGTAAAAAATAGTCACTGTAAGTGCTGTCACCAGCTGCAGATGTATTTATGACCCAGGAGCTCCAACTGACATGCTCCTCAAATGGAATTAGAGTTCAAATACTCCTTGCAAGCATTATTGTTTAATTTAATGAGATGTCTCCGTACTCAGTCATCCTGATGCTGTGGATTTCAGTCCCAAGTGTCTGAACAAGTGTCTGCCCACAGAACCATTTGTCTGCAAAAGGGAGCCAGACGCTACTTGTGGACAAGTGAGGAAAAGTTGGATACTTTCAGGCCAGTGGTCCTAAATTCTGGTAAAACAACAAGGAAGGAGAATAAAGACATTCAGAAGTGTCCATCTGTCAGCAGTCAAGCACAGAAAAAGAACTGGCTCTTTGCTGGGGTTCCTGGCAACTCTAACTGACAGACTGGACACAAAATGAAAGTTTGAAAGACCAAACTCTCTAGAGATGTAGAGATTAAAACTGTGATTTAGAGCAGCACATCAGGACCAAGAAGAAGCTGAGAGAGCTCTGTGATATTCTGATGTGTCTCCAGGCTGAGGTACAGCAACTGAACTGGCACATTTCTGTGTGGTCAGGAGTTTGCTTCCACTCTGCCTGGGTAACTCCAAGTCTTTGTGGAGAGAAGTCAGGAAAGAGTTCCACTTGATTTCTGAGTTCTATGTCAGCTAGTGGGTTTACTGGAGAACATCTTTTAAGGCTTTACTTGTGCTGCAGATAAAGAATAAACGTGTACGGGGGCAAAAAACTTGCCAAAGTAAACTTCTCAGATGAGTATGTATATGAAAGTTTTAAGAAATGGTCGTATCACAGGATAGAGAGAGACAAATCTCCTTTGTGAACTACAGTTATAATATTACCAGAGAAATCCACAATCTTCTGGAAAACCACAAAAAGCTGTTACCAAGAAATCTTTGTGCAGAGTTGGGGATGTTGAACACGCAAAGCAGCATGTCCTTTGGGTTTTGCATCCAGCCTGTATCACTTCCTTATTCTCTTTGAGCCTGAGCAAGCTAATCCTCCATCAAACCCCTGTCAGGTAGACACTACAATTTTGACTTGGAGCACCTGCTTCCCAGAAGATCCCAGTCAAGAAAGACTGGGATTATGTTCTGGTTTATAGCAGTCTTAATACCCAGTGTCTTGGGTTATGGTTTTTGCCACATTCACTTTGCAGCCTGGACCATCCACTTGCAATTGCAAACTAGACTTTTAACATAATTAGTGGCAGAGCTCTGCTCTTTAATGTCAAAAGATTTGTTGGCTGCTTTTCCCAACCTGCTGCTCCCAGTGCTTGGAGCCTGCAGTGAGCCTGAAAGCCCATTACTGGCTGTCATCAGTGAAATAAGATATAGAAAAAAAGTGCTGATGCATCATTTACTGCAACTGGAAACCACTTAATTAATATACTAGTTTTATGTGTTTAGTAATTAAAATTTAATTAATTCATTTTCCTTATCAGTGTACAGAAGGGGCAACTACTCCTCTAACAAGCGCTCTATTTATTGTTTTAAAGGCTTTTGGATTTTGTCTTATGAGAACTAAAACATCCTCTTCATATGCTTCCCCTTTTCCCTTCCAACAAACTCATGAACTAAGAACTGAATCAGTAGAAATTATGCTCAGAGCTGATGGCTCATCTATTTCCTTTCTTTGGCTGCCTTTACAAGTAGGCAAAGAAGGTGCTGACTTGGCAGGCTTCAGAGCCAAGACTTTTTAAGACCAACTAGTGATTTGGAGTTCTTATGTTTTATATGCCTGGCTTGAAGCACTGTAGAGGCAATTGATTTTCAGTGGAATAGCACTCAGCACTTTGTAGAAATCCAGGCCCTTTCTAGCACTTTCAGAGTTATTGAATGCCTCTGGAAATCTGGGCCCAGGTCTTTGAGATCTGACAGTGAAAATCTGGGCGCAGTTTTTGCCCCGCTGGCTCTGAGGGCTTGGGCTGCCAAAGGCCTTTGGAGGAGAGAGTTCTCTTCAGAAATCTCTTTCCACCTTCTCATGCTCCTTTTGCTTCCTGCCCTGTTTGGGAGCTGGGAGGAATTGGCACAGCTTTTAGGTGAAAATAAAATACATTAAATATGCTCCTTTGGACCCCTGGAAGAACGTTGAGGTTCAGCTTGAGATCACAAGTATTTGGGTAGAAAGCAGAATGACAGAGTATTTTGAATTTCTTATTTTGGATAGAATTATAGGTAGATTCATGGAAGAGGAGGGGGACATCTGTTTTCTAGCCAATGTCTGCTTCAATCACAAGTCAGGGAACAGGAAGGACTGCAAGCAAGGCTACAAAACCAAAAGTGTTATATACGTATACAGTCTCTCTTGGGATAGGGCAATCCATCGAGGCGTGCAGCAGGGAAAAGTGTCTGCTTTCTGCCTCACCTCCTGGATTGTCAGGAATCACACTGGCTGACTTCCCTGGCTTCCAGCAGGATGGGGCTACAAATGTTTTCAGGTCACACTGTGGGAATAGCCAGAGAGGAATAAAGCTTAAAATAAAATAAACCTGTCTGCATTCCAGCACTTTCTAACCAAGTGAAGCACTGAGAGAAGAGCAGTACCTACAAAGAAGGGGCCATTTTTTTTTCCCCAAATACATAGCAAACAAAGAAGTCCATTCACCAGACAAAACTGTCACAATTTTTATCAGTAGGGACTATTCCATAGCCACTGAGCAGGGCCTAGGCTGTCAAGTAGAAGAGTCTGAGTCTGAGCGATGTAAATGGAGTGAAATAACAAAAATCTTGAAGGGGAAGGGTTTCTGCAGGTTATTAAGCTGTCAGTCTAAGATTGACTGCTGTGCTTTGCTACACAAATTCCAATCATGGGATCCAGAGACTCTTCAAAGAGTGGGTTAACTCAGCACCTCAAAACAATCCAAGTATAAGTTTTATAGTTCTCCTAAGAATACGTGCTGCAAAATGTGAGAGAAGATGAGGGCAATGAATTAAGAGCAGTACACTAATGATACACCTATAAAATTAGGTAAATGCACCAATCAGCTTTGGAAGAAAGGTTATAGAGGGGGTGAATAAGTATTGGGATTTCCCTAAATTTCAAGTGAAAAAAAAAATTATGATTTTGTTGTTTTCACTGAGCTACTTTCCTTTTTAGCTGTAATTACTTCACCCACATGTGCAAATTTGGACAGAATTAAAAAAAAAAAAAAAAGTGCAAGGCCGTGTGTGGAAATTGGTGTGACAATTAACTCCACTTTAAACATTCTTCCAAAGAACCACTTCAGAGTGACTTGACTTAGTCTTAATACAAAGATCAGGACAAGGAATATCTAGACATCCAAGAAGTTTACTTTAAGTCATTATAAGCAATAGCTTTCCTTCCTTCTCTCTGCCCCACTGCCATCACAAGAACCAGCTTTCAGTATTTTAATATTAGGTATTTCTCCCCATGCATAAACTATATTCATTATGGTATAAATCTAAATAATATTTCTTCCACTAATATGACCTAATCTCCTTAAATATGCAGCATTGTGAAACTTTAAGTAGATAGAGAAAGCTTAAGTGTTTTCTTAGGAATTCTCCTAATCCTCTATCATGCAAACTGAAATAATGTAAGAGAGTAGAATAGAAGAAAAATACCCAGCAAATCCTGTAATACTCAGCTACTTTTTAACTATAGCAAGCTTTTGCTAATTTATTACCAGAGGAGTTTTGCTTTAGGACAAAAATAAAATTAGTATATGAAATTCATTATTATCCTCCAATATTATTATAATTATAGAAAAGATACTGTTATATATAGCATGCTGTCCAGTTGCACTTACTTGGACCTTTTGTTAGACACCTGCTATCTTGGCTGTAAGTCCATAAGACAAATGATCAAGCATTTTTCAAATTTTTTCTTTTCCTTTCTCAAAAGAACTTCAGTACAAAACCCCATGATATTGCTCACTATGAAGAAACGTGACACTATAAAGGAAACTAAATTTACTGACTTTTTAATGCCACTCTCCATAAGAATATCTTTGTTCAGACATATCTGGTACCTTTCAAAGTATTAAATCTGGTTTGAAAAAAAACTAAACAAACCACCAGTCCTTCAAAAATGTTGACTTGTAAGTCAGTGAAATTAAAATAGATGAAATAGCAAACTAGACACAAAGGTCTCCTACTTAAATCTGAAGATTTTACTTCACCAGTCAAATGGTAAAAAGTACAATTCTTGTTTGACTTGTCTCAGACAAAGTATTCTAAGAGTATTTTCATATTAAGAAAGTATCTTCATCAAATTGATCAACAGAGTTTCAGCAGAGAAATGTATATTTGACAGCTATTTCAATATCAACAAGAGTCTTTGATAAATTCAAAGGAAACATACTCATGTCAACCTCCTTAATTTGTAGTTCAGTGCTGCCCACACTATAACGTGTAGCTCATACATGTTAAGGCTGAGAATATTTCTTGAGAAAGATTTGCAAAAATGGATTGCTAAGATCATGTGACCAAGATGAGGAAGGGAAAATATCTTCAGGTGTTTATCAGGATGAAGTAAAATTTGGATTTAAAATATTTTTTTTTGCCAAATTCACACTCTTGAAAATCTTAGTTATGCACAGCAGAATTGTGGTAGATGCACCTTAAAAAGCCATATGAAAGAGATTGTAAGCACCTCAGAATGCTAATAAATTATGTCTGAATTCTATAGAATTTGTTTGAGGTTAGATAGCAACATATTGCTTATGCACAATTTGAAAAGCCAAATGCACATCAATATAATTGGGACAAACAAGTGCATTTTAGGACTATCATCTCTTCAAAAGCACTTATCCTCTTGAGCTGATGAAATCAAGACAAAATAGGCCTGTACATTCCAATAATTTTAAAATGTTAAAAAATAATAGTGAATAAATCATCACTTTGAGCAATATTTTCCTTTCTTTTATAGACAAAAATGTTAGAAAATTTGATTATCAATTTTGTCCTCTCTGTTGTGTCTCAGAAAAGATAAATTCAGCCTCTGAAATAACTATGAAGAAATTAAACTATATGTCATAAATATTATTAAAATATTATATTAAACTTACAAGCCACCAAGATGAACAAAGGATGGGAACACCTCTCCTACGAGGAAAGGCTGAGAGAATTAAGATTGTTTTTCCTGGAAAAGAGAAGGCTTCATGGTGACCTGATTGTGACCTTCCAGTACCTCACCCACAGGAAAGATGGAGAGAGATTATTTACAAGGACCTGGAGTGATAGGGCAAGGGGAAGTGGCTTCGAACTGACAGAGAGGAAGTTTAGATGAGATACTAGGAAAGAAATCTTCCCTGTGAGGGTGGTGAGGTCCTGGCAGAGGTTTTCCAGAGAAGCTGTGGATGCCCCATCCCTGGAAGTATTCAAGGCCAGGTTGGATGGAGCCCTGAGCAACCTGGGATACTGGGAGGTGTCCCTGCCCATGGCAGGAGGACAGAACCAGATGACCTGTAAGGTCCCTTTCAACCCAGGCCCTGCTATGATTCTGTAATTCTAACAGATCTGCAGCAAATATGCTGTTCTTGATGTGGTCCAGCTAACTGGGCACGACAACAGAAAGAGCTACGCTCCCCCTGGGGAGGGGCAAAAAAGTCCCCTGGCCCCTTTTGCCCACCTTTGCTATTTACAGTCTGGTCCTGAGGCTTTCCAGGAGGAGTTTGCAATGTCTTTGGCGTAAATGAACTTTTTGGGGGGTGCCATGAAGGTGCCAAGATCCTTTCCTGCTGAGAGGACAGGAGGATTTCCTGCCCAGGGAAAGGGAGCATGGACAGGGTGTCCCTGGCTGTTTTCTGCCGCTCCAGCAGTGCGGTGATCCTTGGGGTCCCTTCCAAAGCCGGCCCATTCTATGATTCCATGATTCCATGTCCATAACTGTGTTTGTGCAGTTGTCAGCTGCAGGCAGCTGGGATGAGAAATTCTTTGCTACCCTGAGAAGGTTGCTGGGGCTTAAATGCCCCAGCAATAAGCACCTGAAGGTTGTCCCTGTGAATGAAAAAACACATAGGTGTGGCAGCACAACATTAATCTCTTAGCCTCTATTTCAAGAAATTTATAGGTATCCAAGCAGACTTAGATCTTCTCTTTTGTTCTCAGGTCTGACTTGTAATCAATAAGCACTATTAAAATTAAATCTCCTCATTGGTCAGTCACAGGATTGTGAAAGCAAAATATGCAACTAATATCACTCTCAGGGCTGCTCAAAAATAGAAAGTTATAACAAAATATTGACAGTTTAAGAAACAATAAAATGTAAATAGTGAATTTATTTTAGAAAATTCTGCTTTAACTGTTCATGTTTGTTTTCCCAACATTGTCATTTTCTTTTTTTGTGCTGGTCTCCCTGTCTATCTCTTATTTCCTACTAAATATTGGAGTCTTACCATTTGCTGAGCTGATGTTCAGGTCCTGTTCATAGTGTATGAAAAGAGATACAGTTTGAGGTGATCACTTCATAGAACAGGCAGCAGAATGAACCAAAATTTCCATGAAGCATCCAAGTTTCCCTTCTAAATCAGAATTTCTAGCACTGGGGGGTTTATTTTTCTTTTTCTTTTTTTTAATGAAGAAAAAGAAAATTCTGTCTTTTATTTTTAATTTCATTTAAAAATCTGAGACTATTAGAAACTTCTGATAATATCCAATTGTCAAATGTTTTGCTGTGATCAATGTATAAAAATATTTAGCAGCCCTCAAGTTGAGTAATTCAATTGTAAAATCTCATTTTTTATAATTTTGGTTAGAAAGTTATCAAAGTCCCTTAGCCAAGCATCCAAGATGTTACAGTGCAATTTTAATGATCACTCAAGGCAATAACACAAAGTCATCATAAAGGTCGTGGATATTAACATTCATTGAACAAACAAAAGATGCAATTGATTTGTGTGAACCAATCTGGTCAGACAATCTGGTAAATAACAAAGAAAAGAGACGTAAACTTTTTAGCTGGGTTTTCACAAGAATAATAATTCAGCCACTTTTTGCACAGAGTATAGGTAAGGCTGGAGAAAACGAGGAAGAACAATTAAGCAAATGAATCCCCATCTCTGCAGTGCTGGCTGGCCTATGGCAATGGCTAAACCTGGGCACCAATTCCTGTGAGCACTGCCTTCGGAAGAGGGATGCATGCAGCAGCTCTCACTGCTTGCATTTCATCAAGTAAATACTGCAGGGGGTATAATCAGCAGAACTAATTCAGTTAGACTGTGTCAGAGCCTGCCAAAGGCCTGTGCTTGATGGTTCACTTCTTCATGAGCATTTCCAGCTAGTGTGTCACTACTGCTAAGTGGCTCAGTTGCTGCTGCTGCTGCATAAGAAAGCCACAGAAATATGCGGAGTTTTGTAAATTCATCCATTTTAGGCAGTCTGGGAAATTCATGTTAATTGATCTGAAAGAAAAAGCAGCTCCCATTCCATTACCATGTCTTCCAAGTGCCTTTTAGAAACCAGCAAAATCAATATGTTTCTGTAAATAAAATGTGAACTATATCTGTGTGGCTATAAATTTGATAAAAAAGTGGTCAAATTTAAACTAATAACACCTTAATAAAATATATATCTCTATATTTGCAATTATGTCTCCATGGCAAATTTAACTTGGAAGAAAATAAAAAACCTGTGAAAGCAAATATTTTGCCATGGGTTGGAAGTAGATGATCTTTAAATTCCAAACCAATCTATGATAATTTACTACTGGGAGAGGGTTTTGCTTTTATGTTTGGTTGTTTTCTAAATGCATTTTAGTGCTGTTATTTTAGTTATGTTTTAGCCCTGTTGAGAAAAGGCCTAGGAATCTATGCATGAGCAAGGTCATAGGCAGTCACTGCAGTGTGGCTGCACCTGTGGGCAGATGTGTCTGGGTTTATGCTAACCCGGGCTGTCCCATGCTGTGATGGTTCTGGCTTCTTTTTCTCTGCCAAACGTCAGGATTAATACATGGGAAATGTGTGTTTGTGTTCAGACTTGGATGTCTATTATTTCTTATCTATTTACAGATATCCATGAGCTGTGAGCTCCAACTAGCAAGTTAGAGAAATGAGGTAAAATGGAGTACTTCTAACTCTTTCCAAGGTTATTAAAGTGATAATTACCCAATAATAAGGTGACACCTATATTTTTTTATATTTCTGACCAAATGATGACCACCCAAGGCCTGAAATGCAGACCTTTTTCACTCAATTACAGAAAACCACCCAAACCCATGAAGAAGAAGAAGGAAGAAGAAGGTGAAGAAGAAGGACCCAGACAATGTCCAAAGTCCTCCATCTTGACTAATATGTACTGCTGTACACTAAAATATTAAATCTAAGTTTTTCACCCTGTGAAATCACACAATACTATTCAAACTACACATTCACAACTCCCAGTGCTATCACTCAATCTCAGGAGCCTGTTCCAAGGCCTCAAGTCAAATGGGGTTCTTACTTGAGGGTCAGCACATTTCAACACAGAAAGCCTGAAATTTTCATCCTCTAAGGTTCCAACACCATGCTACAGGAGTGTGGATCTCTCTGAGCTCCTCTCTGCACCCTAAGTCCAGCGCTCAGTCAAAGAGCTGCAGCTTTACTGGCCCACGTTTTCCACAGGAGAAACTTAAGTCCTTGCAGATGGGAGACTTGTCCCATTTTTCCAAGCCCAGGGTTAAGTCATGCGTCCATGGAACGCCTTTTCATGTAATGCCATCAAAAAGCTGCCTGTGGTGTTCAGGCAGTTTTGGTGATTTGTGCTGCTTGTCCCACCAGTGCCCAGAGCTCTGACCAGACCATTAGTTGTGGTGAACAGTTCATTGCTTCTGGCCCAGTTCTTGTGGCCACTTTGATTCAATGTTGCTTTTGACTCTTCTTTCTTAACTTCGCAAGAAATGCTGCCAGCTCCTCTCTAGTGTGTCCAGCCAAGAGATTAATGTCTTGCAACCATGGAGCAACCTATTAAAACATATCTGTTCCTTTGTTGCCCATCATGAAGTACTGTTTGCCCTTAGAAATGAAAAATCCTGTCAGACACTTTTATTTTAGTTTCTCTTATCTATTTTTCACTCTGCAAGTCCCCAGTGACTCTTCCAGTTTAACATTCAATTTACAGCCATTTGTAGCCAAAGAAAAAATTATCTCTGTATTTTCAGTAGATGATAAGTCTGCCAGGTGCCTCTAGACCATGGCACTAATCAGTTTATGGGAAGTCTCAGCTAAGGCTGGCCAGTCACAGATAAAGTTGTACAGTTTTTATATAAATGGACCAAGGCCAAAACCACCTCCTTTGCTTAGGGAAGTGGCATTTTGGTTTTGCTCACACCCACTGAAGAACAAGCCACCAATCCTCCGTGTTAACTGTATTTTTTTAAAGCATTGACTCCAAACTGCCTCCTGAATTGTTTTCAGCCAGTTTAATTCTTGCTTTCTGCTACAGAACTTCAGCAGAGTTAAAGCCCTAAGCTGTCTATTAAGACTTAAAACCCCTGAACGCTGAACAATTTTACACATCAATGCTTTTAAGGTACTATGGTTAGCTACAACACAGAGAAATAACTTGCTGGCTTCATTTCTCTCCTGTGGCACCTACTTTCTACTACACAGTATTTAAACCTATTTATTCAGTTATGGGTCTGATAGTTTTAGGACTGGCATCTCAGTATCACTCACATTTTCAAAGCTATCAGTTGCTATGCTTTCACTACATTTTCCAGACCAGAAAGCAGGTGATTTCTGTTTTCACCATGTTCAATCCATGCTATCAAGTTGTTAAATTTCTCAGTGAAATAAAAAAGCCCAAATGGTAGTTCCTTGAAAAGGTGCTTTCCAAAGAGACTGAAAAAACATAACCCTACCTGTGCTCTGATTTAAGAGCCCTGGCAACAATTTAAGCGGCAAAAATGGAAAAAGCTAACTCTCCAGTATTTCTTCCCCTGTAAGGAATGTAGAAATATAGGCTAAATTAAGTTGCAGGGTTACTTGGGTTTGGAGCTTATATGGCCCAATCTCAGCATCAGGAACTATTCTCTTTTGATGTCACTTTTCTTAGAAAAAGTAAAAGAAAGCAAAAGAAGGTTTACAAAGGCATAAAGTTTGAACTTGTAGTAAGATTATATCTTCTCTGGTTTTTGTCCTTTGAAAATTCACCTGTGTCCTGAAAAGCATAAACTGCCCTTCCAGAAGTGCACCTCCTGATCCTAAAGAGCAGACAGATACACTTGAACCTGGTAATGTTCAGCTTCTCTCACAATGGTTCTTATTTAATACCTCTCCAGGAGTTTTGTCCCATTGCCTATATTTCAGAGAAACAAGACAATGTTTGTTTTATCTTGTGACCCTGCAATAAAAAAAAAAATATTTGTAAGCATCACTTTTGGCACCAAATGCTTTTTCCTGTGCTCAGCATAAATCAGCAAATGCTTCACTTTTTTTAATATTAATATAATCACAGAGACATATAATCACTTAGGTTGGAAAAGGCTCCAATATCAAGTCCAAAATTTGACCAATCACCACCTTGTCAATTAGACCATAGCATTAAGTGCCAAGCCCAGTCTTGAACACCTCCAGAGGTGATAACTCCCCCACTTCCCTGATAGTTCCAAAGTTTAACAATCTTTCCCATGAAGAAATTCCTCCTGTTGTTCAGCTTGAACCTCTCCTGGTGCAACTTGAGGCCATTTCTTCTCTTCCTGTCACTTGTTGCCTGGGAGAAGAGCCCAACCCCCACCTGGATGCATCCTCTTTTCAGGGAGTTGTAGAGTGACGAAGTCTCCCTTGGACCTCCTTTCCTCCAGACTAAATTGCCCAGCAAAAACACTTTCCACTGCTCCTGCAAAGAATCCCTCAGTTGCTGTCTGTGCATCCTACATTGTGTTTGCAAACATTTGCAAAGCAATAAACCATAGTTCTTGTTTTGGCATCTTTATTCATATGACACACTCAGGCCTGACATTTGCTGTTCGTAGGGTTTTCTACAGTCCTCTCTAGGACTCATTTTCATCCTTGCTGCCACACACCTCCTTTATTTATAGCTGTCCTATGCCCTGTTTATTGCAGTTTTCCAAAGCCTCATGCAGTTCTGGCCAGACCAGGTGGGCACAGAATTTCCTCAGTGAGTAAGTGCAAATAGTGACAGGACAAGAGGGAATAGATTCAAACTGACAGAGAGCAGGTTTAGATCTGATGTTAGGATAAAAAAAGTCTTCTCTGTGAGAGTGGTGAGGAACTGCAACAGATTGCCTGGAGAAGTTGTAGATGCCTCGTCCCTGGAAGTGTACAACATGGGGTTGGATGGGGCTATGAGCAGCCTGATCTACAGGAAGTTATCCCTGTTCACAGGAGAAGGGTTGGAACAAGAAAATCTTTGAGGTTCTTCCAATCCAGGCCATTCCATGATTCTATGATTCTGTGAGTTTGGAGCTCAGAAATCGGGGCCAGCATCAGACAGTGGTGACCTGGTGATGGAGCTCTGCCTCACAAGCAGATATCACAGATGGGATAATCCTGTTGCCTGATGAATTAGAGCATTAATTGCCTGCCATTAGAACATCAGTGTGCCTTCCTTTTCTTGCCAAAGTCTAATGGCTTCCTAAGTTATTATTCCTGAACTCCTCCAACAGTTTCTTTAAGGGGACTTATCTGGTCAAATGAGAACACTGCAGCAAAGATATCTACAACAGTGTTAGTGATTTAGACTATACAATTACAGAAAATACACACTTCTAGGGTGTACTTCAGCGGACTCTAAGATGGATTCCTTAAATACATTATTCAGATTCAAGGAAAACCTCTCCAAAGGCTGTACAAACCATTCAGGGAAACAGCAACAACCTAAGTATCTGAAATCTAATGAGGATTATTAGTATTTCCAGATTTCTGGGATGAACTCACAGCCAAATATGCCATATAGTCTGATATCAGTAGTGAGTTCTTTTGTGTTTTCACTTCTCTCAAGTGAGGTTTGTTTCAATTTTTTGACATGGAATGCAAAATTCTTTTGTATAATAAGTACCTTTCCTACCCACTTTAACCAAAAATAGTTGAACATATGAATGACAGGACCAGATATGTAGACAAATAAAATTATTTCCTACCTATCTTTTGTTATGATGATGCCTGTGCCTTGAAGGAGCAGCAGAGAACACTGTTTAAAATCTCCCCAGCTGGACTTCACACTTCAGAGAGTATTTTGTTGTATCCTTGCTATACCTAGTGTGGAGTGATCATCCTGGGAAAGAAAAAGGTTTGTGGTGACCTAATTGTGGCCTTCCGGTTCCTGAAGGGAGCCCACAGGAAAGATGTAGAGAAACTCTTTACAAGGGCCTGGACTTACAGGACACTAGAGAACTACTTCAAACTGACAGAAAGTGGGTTTAGACTTTGGAATGTCTAAACATTACAAAGGTATGTAAAAAGACACTGTAAAATATTACAAAGGAAGTCTTTACTGGGAGGGTGGTGAGGTCCTGGCAGAGGTTTTCCAGAGAAGCTGTGGATGCCCCATCCCTGGAAGTGTTCAAGGCCAGGTTGGATGGAGCCCTGAGCAACCTGGGATACTGGGAGATGTCCCTGCCCATGGCAGGAGGACAGAACCAGATGACCTGTAAGGTCCCTTTCAACCCAGGCCCTGCTATGATTCTGTAATTCTAACAGATCTGCAGCAAATATGCTGTTCTTGATGTGGTCCAGCTAACTGGGCACGACAACAGAAAGAGCTACGCTCCCCCTGGGGAGGGGCAAAAAAGTCCCCTGGCCCCTTTTGCCCACCTTTGCTATTTACAGTCTGGTCCTGAGGCTTTCCAGGAGGAGTTTGCAATGTCTTTGGCGTAAATGAACTTTTTGGGGGGTGCCATGAAGGTGCCAAGATCCTTTCCTGCTGAGAGGACAGGAGGATTTCCTGCCCAGGGAAAGGGAGCATGGACAGGGTGGCCTTTTCTCTTTTGTGCTTCACCAGCAACAGAACAGCAGCCTGGTAACTACAGCACAAGCAGTCCAATTAACTTCTCACTCTGCTGGAAGCATGACAAGAAAAGGGGAAGAATGTTCTAGAATACAAAATGAGACAGATGGTCTGTTAAAAAAATTAGCAACAGCAAATCTCTCTAAAAGGCAGTTGGGGTCTACCCAGAAAGAAACTGAAAGAGCAAGAGGAAGCCAAATTACTGCTGCTGTTCCAATTTTTTGGATGCACAGTTGGGTAAGCCTTCAAAATAGAGGGCCCTGCATGTGTTTAGATAGAGATGCCAGTAGTGAATTTAGCAGTCAATCAGCAGTCAAGGCAAGGCACTCCAAATGTAATGTTTGTATTGAATTTTCTGGGCAGCAGTAAGATGAGGCTGAAGGTTCTCTCTCCTTTTCTCGTGTCTCCAATTTAACTGTTGGAAGATTCTCAATGTGATACATCTGAGAATAAGGCAGATGTGATGCTGAGAAGAGGAAATATATTGAATCTATTTGACTGTGCAGGTAACTGTTTAGGAATCACATCCAAATACTGTACTTCTCTTTGGCCTGTGCTAAATGCTGAGACAGGGAGAATTTCCCTATTTCTGCAGAACTATCAAGGCCCAGTTTCTGCTTCTAGTGTTTTAACTCCAGTAGTTAAAAACATGTTAAAAAGAACAGCAGTCTCTCAAAGGGAAAATAAAGATGTTAAATTCTGTGACAATGACATTTGCTTCATTGCAATGAGGTGCATCATGCCAGGATGTATAAAACAAGATGCAAGTGGCAAAGCTGTCATCCATGCTTGCACAAAGGCCAACTTCTAAACCAGCAGCAAATAGTCAAAATGAGAACCTTGTGGCTGAGATCAGAGAAGGTGGCACTGGTTGCTAGGGCAGTATGGGCAGTGTTGAAGGATTGTGGATTAATAGAATCCATTCAGGAATTTGGTTACTAGTGGACGGAGAAGAAACTGGGGAAACCTTGTGGCTCAGGAAGGTCACTGAGCCATCACATGTGTAATGGGAGCTTTTAGAGGACAGAAGCAAGCCCTTTTTTTTTTTTTCAAGCACAGGATAGAATTGAAAAGGTAGAGCCTGTGCACAAAACAAAGATGCCACAGTCACCTGCTATGATGATCACAAAATCCCACAGTGGGTCAGGTTGGAAGGGACCACAGCAGGTCATCTGGTCCCACCTCCCTGGTCAGGCAGGGTCATCCCAGAGCACATGGCACAGGATTGCATCCAGATGGTTCTGGAACATCTCCAGTGAGGGAGACTCCACACCCTCTCTGGGTGATCTGTTCCACTGTGTGGTCACTGCACAGTGAAGAAGTTCTTCCTCATGTTCAGGTGGAACTCCCTGTGCATCAATTTCTGCCCATTGCCCCTTGTCCCATTGCTGGGCACCACTGGTCCATGCACTGACCCCTCCCTGCAGGACTGACAGACACTGATGAGGGCCCCTCTCAGTCACTGAGTGGTTCAGCAGATGTCAGCATCTCCAGACACTGGGTCTGCCTAGTCAAGATGCAGAGGACTGCTTTGTGATTGTCTTAACAAGAATTCCCCATTTGGATCCAGTGGCCTGTATTGATTCTTCTGTGCATGGCATCTTGGTTATAAAGCCTTTTTGTTTGCCTTTCTAGAGAAGTCTAACCCATCTCACAAAGACAGGCTCTTTCTGGAGGAATGCAATCAGAGGGAAGGAAGGACCTGCAATTCCCTTTTAACTTCACCAGTTAAAAAGAAGTTACTGTTTCACATTGCAATATTTCATCACACCAACCAATCCTTGGAAACAGAGCACTATGTGTAGGATACTTGCTTACCTCAACTGAAAAACTAACTGGAGAGGAAGAACTGGGGATGCTGAAGAGGAATCTCATAGCAGCAAGGACCAGGGAAGCAATATGTGGTAAACTCAGAAGATGGAAAGCAAAACAAGTTGTGGAGGTGCAGTGAAGTTGGTGTTGCTCTAGTTATATTTGCTGACAGATCACTAAATCCATTCACAGTGAATTTGCACTCCCAGCTCGTGCATGAGGCAAAGAACCAGATTCTCACCACCTGAAAACTGATATGGAAAACTGTTCCTTAGAAAGTGCCCTGTCTCTCTGGGGCTTTTAATATTCACATGTGTTCCTGGCATCAGCATGCTTGCCAAAGAAACTGCATTTTCATGGACAAGCATTGCTTTATAGCCTTCAATACAAGTATGGGGCCGGGTCACTTTGTGTCTGTTTTTTATTCTTTACTCTGCTGTACTGTGCACAGACAAAGACAGAAGCAATAACTCTTTGAAGTCATTATGCAGCATTTTCTCTGGAAATGTTGAGTTAGATTTACAGAGATAGGGCAGGGAACCAACAAAAGCTGCCATAGAGCAGAGTAAGCAGCAGGGCTCAGTACAATAGGAATGGATGGGGATAGAAGAAGACTGATACAAAACACTCTTTTTCTCTCTCCCTATCCTTCAAGTCTGGCAGGGGAAAAAAGACAGGCGGGAGGAAAAGGGAATCTCTTATCTGTCAAGTGCCCTGGGAGACAGGGAGACAAGTCTGGAATCCCTACCTGTCAGCCAGGTTGTGATCAGCTCTGCCACTCAGCTGGATTCTGACAGACACTACAAGTAAGTGAAAGTCAACCAGAATTGGCTTTATGAGACAAAATCTTATTTTTGTGGCCTGACACTTGGACCCCATATCTATTCTATTATTATTCCATTATTGAAAAAGAAACCAGACTTCATCAGCACAAGAACAAGGACCTATATGCATAGCTACATTCTCCTTCGCTTCCCCCTACAAAACTTGTTGCAGATGTTTTATCCTGCCATGTAAATAGTGCTGCCTTTGTAAATCCTTAGGTTAAATTTTGATTCAGAACAATTTTACTGGAACCAAACTGCATGATTTCTCTTGCAAGTTTTTAATCTCTCCAGTTTCATTACAATAAGTCTAAATGTACATGTCTAAATGTGAAATTTCTAAAGCACTAAAGCAGACTGAAACACTTTTTGAGACAGAAAGCAGTCATCTGAAAATGCTGATCTAATTCTGGCTAAGAAGGAGCAATATAGCAACTCTGTGCTTTCCCAGCATCAGTTCACTCCAGCACCAGTTCACAGCACAGGGCTGATTTGATTTTCACTGATTGCCAGCAGCCTCAAGGGGCCAGCTGCTTTAGCAGCTGGAGACCAGCCAGGAGTAAAGTGGCCCTGGCCACCAGCCCCTGTGCTGATGGCAGGGGAAGGAGGTGCACAAACTACTGCAGCAACTGCTCGAAGATTCCTGAAATGGGGCAGAAAACCAGCAGCTGCTGTTTTAGCTCTAGTTTTGAGGTGAGCTTTGTCCCAGCAAACTGGTGCAAAACCATCCTCCCTCTTTGATGGGTCTTGCTGCATGTGTGTGAGCTTCCTTACATTTCTTTTTCCCTTATCTTGTTATATTGGAAGCAAAAAATGATTGGTTGTAAGGGGAAAAAAATTTCCAATATATCTGTTTACCTTCTAAAATCAAATCAACTTAAAATTTGGGGTTTTTTTTTCTATATGTGTACTTCCTCTTCTTAATCTAGAGAATAAAACTAATAGAAGGGTAACTTGTACTGCTTGCTTAACAATATATGGGGTTTTTGTAAGGGTCAAAGTGTTTTTTCTTTTTGAATGCCACACTTTGGAGTAAAGATTAAAAAACCTCTTTTATAGTATTATAAGCACACTTTAATATTGTTTTCCTGCCAGTTATTAGTAAAAGTGGCATTCTCACACTAAAAGATGTTACAAAGTAGCTATAGGTCAATACGACAATTAACAGCAGACTTACACCAAAATAAAATAAACAGGCAATTGGATGTACTTCAGCAGATTCTTAGTAATTCACCAGATAAATTAGACTATTTTAGCTAAGGTGGGTGAAATTGTTTCAAAGCACATTTGCCCAAATTTCATCTTTTTTGCAATAAATCTGCAGGCCCCCAGTAAAAACACTTTTTTTGTCTTTTTTTCTCAAACTTGTATATTAAACATGTTGCTACTGCTCTGGCAAAAAAAAAAAGGCAAATAAAGATTACTTTTTAAAATGTTGTCTTGTAATTTTAGCTATACTGTAACCAATCACTTTTTATTTCAAATTTTCATTTTTAGTAAAAATACAATAGCCAACAGTACAGAACTCTTCTACAGTATCAACAATGCTTAAACCTATTCAGTTAGCTGTTTTCATATGTCTCTAGATAAATACTCTTGAAATAAAAATTTACCATTAATTGTTATAGGCAAGCAGATTTGCTTGTACCTGAATTTATTTTTTTGATAGTTATTTGACCTAAGTGAAAAAAAGCCCCTCTAAAAATACAAGAAGTGGGTCTTGTCAATGGATAGGTTGAAGATCTTTTCATTATTTTCAGTGGGATTATTATACATAAATGTTTTACAAAACAACCTACTCCGTTGAAAATTTTAGATTTAACGTGTGTGCTTTGATAAATACTATAAACATTCCAAAAAGTTATTTAAAGGAAGACAAATGCCAGATTTGCACATTTTCAAAATCTGAATGTTAAAAGATGTGCTTTGTTAACAACAACTGATTTATGCTGATTCAGGAGTTGGTCTTTACAGATATTTTCCAAGTGTTCCCATAAGTTCAAAGATATTGTTAAAAAATTCTTAAATGGAAAAATATCACAGTATAAATAGGTGGCTTTTTTCCTCCTGTCACCTATGCACACACAGAAACAAGGAAAAGATGGAAAATTTCTAAATATATAAACACACTTAGATGTAAAATCTAATGCTTCGTCCACCTGGACTGATGAAACCCTGAGCACCTTTGGGATCCTAACGTTTCTAAATACCTTTGTTGTCAGAGGAGACCTGCACTTTCTAGCAACCCTTCACATCAGCCTGTGTGCACTTCAAAGGTTTCTGTCTACTTTTTGAAGAGCACTATCCATATACAAACTAAAGCTTTTCTAAGTGGAGACTGGCAGCTGCAAAAATAGACTGTAAATCTGGTTTCAGCCAGACTGTAAGTAGATTTAAAGACATATTTTAAAAAGTCCTGAGAGCCTGTCTTGATTACAGTGCCAAGAATTTCTACCTTGACATTTTCACTCAGTAACTCCTTTCCCTAGTGGCCCATCAGAAACCTTTCTGCTCCTCATCACCTCCCTTTAATGCTTCTTAAGACAAAACAGGGCTGGAGATGAAGTCCCTGATGTATGGTGCCTCCAATGAAAGGCTGGAGCAAATGGTCAAGGCATTATCTGTAGATAGAAATACGTGTATTCTTTCCACATGCTGCTGTGTGGATGGGAATAGGAACAAGATAAATTCTCTGTGGTTGTGTCTGTAATTCTGTTACAGAAAGCAGCTGCTGTGAACTGCGTTCTTCCATTCTTACCCAGAAGCTTCCTCTGCTGCTTCTGTGCTCCACACTGGAGTCCAGTCTACAGTGTTTTGAAGGTACAGAACAGCACTAGGAACATGGGAACTCAAGGCACCTCTTTCTGGATCATTAAATGTAAAATTTTTTTTTAAAAAAAACAACTTTACAAAGGCAGCAGTCATAGTTACTTCACAATACAGCTGCAAAAGTAAAGGTGTGTCATAAACACACACAATCTCTTTGAGGTTGAAGTGATCTCTTTAGGCCCACCAAGAACACCAGTGTGAGAGCAAGGAACTTGTAGCTCAGGTGACAAAAAAATTATTACATCAATGAATCAACAGTACTTTTTTAGTCTATGGCATCTGGTATCCATAAAGAACACAGGCACTGGTTACAACTTGAAGTTTCTCATTTGAATTTCTCAAATCCTGTTTTTTCTGAACCCAAGCATCATACAGTGACTGTCAGCCTTTTCCATAAAATTAGTCTCTACGACTACATAAACCATTTTGAGAGGATGTTTTCCTCTGTAGAAGCAGATGGGATTTTTGCAAAGCACCTAGAAATGACCATCGTCAGGAAAAACATCTCATTTATTGAGATTGAAAGAACAAAAGAACTTCTGGATCCCTCTTTCTGGAAATTTGGTTTAAGGCTTTATTTAAGTCTGTTATGCTTCTCTATTTAATTGTGATGTCTGGCACAGTTAGAATCAGCATATTCTGAAAATGTATAATTATTTTGAGCTAGATCACCTTAACAGACCTTTGAAAGAGTGATGTCAGATAACTTTGTAATATATGGGGCCCACTTACGTTGAGCTTGTCAAAATTTTAAAAAGATGAGTGTCAGTGCTGGCAGGAGACTTGCCTTCTTCCTGGAAGAGTGTTTTATTTTGGTTTATATAGCAAAAGAGAAGAAAAAGCATGAGAAGAGCAGTTAAGATACTCTGGGTAAATCCAAAATATTTTGAAAATACCCTGGGAGGTTGATGAGATGTTGAAACATTGGGTTTTTTTCTATGATGAGAGTAAGAAATTATTACTTTTGATACTTCTGCTAGTGGCTTGAAGCTCTTGCTCCTCATTCCTGCCTGATCAGTGTTTTAGAGAAACTATTCCATTTCCTTCCTGTGCTCTTACTGATTCCCACTCTGTAGAAGTGTAGGATCAATCCCAAATTAAAGCATTTGCAAAGACAGTGTATTTAATTTACAGAACCTTTGACTTGCTTTTCAAGATTTACTGAGAGGTTTTAATATAACGATAGAAAAAGAAGTCTGCATCGTTTTTTGTATTTTATATTTAGCATTACAAAATCCATACAGTGTTTAGAGCTGTAGTGTTTCCATAGAAAAAAACTCTTAATATTTTAACAGTACAGAATAACTTACCAGTATTAATATTTGCATTTTTAATAAGTAACATCCATGAGGCCCAAGAGTTGTTACTGAAAATTTTCAATGAAGAAATTATTTACAATAAGAATACACTGGAGGAACAGTAACATCTGGCACAGTTCTTTGATTTCCATTTTGATAAGTCTGTAAAATCTAATAAAATTAATTTGTAACCAAAAAAAAAAAAACAAAAAAACAACTGCACCATAACACGTTTGGAGAAGTGGAACCTCTGTACTTATAACTGCCTTGTCTAGAGCTGCTTTCCAGTGTATTTATAGCATTAAAATATAACAGTTGACAGTAATGGAGCATGTGCTGCTTTTTCCTTTTTAAAAAAATAAGGTCCCTTCCAATCCAAATCATTCTGTGATCCTATGATTTTCAAGCTCATATCTGCAAATGTACATGCTTATATATGTGTACACATGTGCAGCATGCCCTGTGTAACTCAGGTGAGTTCCTCTCTCCCAGCTTGACGCTATCTCTGTAAGGCCTGTGCAGAGCTCAGCAGGCAGAGAGGGGACAGTGGGGGAGTGGGAGAGGGAAGATATGAAAAACAGCATCACCCATGCCTGGGGGATGGGCTGTAATTAGCATTTTACTGACCTCCAGCTGATTTTGCCAAACTCAGGTGAATTGTGCCCAGCACATGTTCAGTGTCCCTGTCCTGTAGAACAGGCAACATGATGGGCTGGGATGTGAGCCCCAAAGCCCACACAGCTTTGCCAGGGACTTTACTAAAGTAGTAGAATAGCACAGCTCTACACCTACTCAATCAAACCAGGGCATATCCACTCTCTTCCATGAGCTCCAGCGGAGGCTGCAGACCCAACTGACCCTAAGCATGTGTCAAAGCCTTGCTCTCTCTTTAGCAGGCAATTGATATGCACATTTTTAATAAAAACTATGCATTAAAGTGAAGGAAGATCTAAGCTGTTTTGTTGAATAACAAACCTGAAATAATTTCCTGGGTTAAGGAGAGAGGTTAAGATTGAAGTACACCCTTGGGCAGAAAGTAAATGTCTAGAACTCAAGCAGTGATTCACCACTGAGACAGGGAGGGCAGTCTAATGATTTGCACCATCTAAGACACGTTACTGGTACAGCCTGTAATGGGCAGCCTCTTCAGGAACGGGAGTCAAGATCCATGATCTCCATATTCCCTGAAGAATGTCTCATAGAAACTTCTTGGAATTTTTAAATATCCTTTTCCAGGTTTTGTGCCTGCTGGAAAGCTTTGCTTATTCAGCATCTGGAGGTGTCAGCTTCAAAAACGATGGCTTAGCCCAGGGGCTTAGCAATTAGACCCTGATCCATTAAGATACTCTATTTAAGAGCTCTCTGAACCCACTCCTTGCCTCCTCCCCAGTGCAGCAGCAAGGAAAGTAACAGGGTTTTCTCTAAGTAGTGTGTATTTCACCTCAATGGTATTTCAAGCGAAACATGCAGTTAAGCAGATTTCATATTCACAGGATTCCTTCACATTTCAATTGGTTTTAAGATTTCCTTCTCTTCTTTAAGCCTTTAATTATGCCTTGTTTTTTCCTATATTTTATAGTTAATGTTTTAGTATTACTCTTAGAACTGTTTTGATATTTCCCAATCCTGGTAGTACTTTTGCACTGCACAGAAAAACATGATCTGTGGACCATTTCCACAAAAGAAACACTATCAAAATTCATGGTAATTCTGGTATAGCAGGAGAAATCATCAGGCTAGTAGTCCTAGTCAATACATCCTGCAGAAACTGATTACAAATATATGTCAATCATTTATGCTACTAGAGGGTTTGTTCATTCTGAAAATAGGATCTCAGACTGGGCTATATTTTAATAAGCACAAGCAAAATGCTCTCTTTTAAAAAAAATACTCTCACAAGTTCCAGACATGCTGTGATTCTTGGGGTTGTCCTGTGCAGGGTCAAGAGTTGGACTTCAAAGATCCTTGTGGGTTCCTTTCAACTCAGGATATTCTGTGACTCTCTGATTCTGTGGTGAGGTTTTACAGGTTATGAAGAGCACTCATGACCCTGGGCATGCCCTACAGTGCTGGTGCCCCAAATGTGCTTATCATCAGGGATATCCCAAAATCCTTCCTTGAATCCATTTGGAGAAATGGTGGCAATGCTAAAATTTCACAGGAAAAAACAAAACCAAAACCAAGCAAGCAAGCAAGCAAGCAAGCAAGCAATCAAACAACAACAAACTCATAAAATTCACAAATAAATGCCATAACCTGGAAGGGTAAAATACAAAAGTTTTATTTTAATGACTGCACTTTTGTTGGTACCTAGTGAGAATATGGTAGGTGTGGTAGGCATAGATTGTCTGTGGTTATAGCCAGAATGACAACACATACGGTGCCTGGAGACACTGATATTTCCAAAAGCCCCCCAGTTGGAAAGATGGCACAGCCTGCTCTGGCTTGAATGTCATCCTTTTCCCATTCCCTGCTCCTCAGGAGAAATGAGAATGTGTAAACCCAGGAAGTGTCTAGAGCAGAGTTGAAACAGTCACCTCTCTGTCAAACCCTCAGTGGGTCACAGAGAGGCAAACACAAAAGTGCTTTAATCTCATTTGCATTTTATATCATCAAAATGGCTCTAAGGGTGAACACACTGCACTATAACTAATCCTAAAAGTTAAAAAAAAAAAAAAAAAGTAGGGCAAGCCCTGCAAAAATAATCATATTAGAACTGAAGTGATGAGATATTTGCTTTTAAGGAGGATCCTTTTGACAGTCTGAGCTTTTATTCTGCATTCCTTTCATGCTTATAGCCAAGAGGGTTACAGTCTTTTTTCTTCCTTTCCTGCTGTTATTTTATGCAGTATTTGACCCCATAACCTGGACTTTAGGAAAAAAGTTCTGTATCACAGGGCACATAATAAAATTGAGAGAACAATTTTTTTTTAATAAAGACTCTGTATAAATTAATATTTTTTGAATGCTGCAAAAAAATAGCACACATTTGTATGTGGATAGGAACGTGTACATACATATATAACAGTAATATATTACATACATTACTATTATATATGTATAATAGTAAAATATAATAGTAAAATATTACATAGTAATAACTGTCTGTGTTCACTGGACATTGTGAATACACACTTGTTTTGCTAAAGTACCCAAAATTCTCTCATTCTTAGCCTAAAGTCTATATTTAGAACTTTTGTTCCTGGAGTGCAAAGTGGTTTTGATCAGATCAATATGTTTTTCAGAACTTTATTTCATTGAATAATCTAGTACTGAGTACATCCATGAAAGATTTCTTGCATGTTTTCCTAGTTTGGTTTAGGGGTGTGAAATATAGGTTGAGTTGTCATTGTTCTTTTCTATCAGTTTCTAGACTCTGTAATCTTTTAATAGTCTCTTCAACTCTTATCTATTCTGTTCCTAATTCCTCATTTTACTGCCTTGGTAATCTGATTCTAGTGCAGAGAAATCTCCACCTTCCTCACTTTTTAAAGTCAATGCAAAAATGACTTATCTTTTGTTATAGTTCATCATTTCCTTTTAACTAGACTTTTTTTTACTGAACTTTCTTCTGTGCTCAGTCAGAAAAAAAAAAACACTACAGCAGAAATATTAGTCTGTTGCTAGCCTCTAACCCTACCAAAACCTATTACCAAATCTCAACTGTAGAGTAGGGAAAATTTAGGCTGACCTGTGTCCTCCCAAAGTGCCACAAGAAGTAGTGATTCTTCTGAGTCAGTTCCAGTGCCTCTTTCTAGGGGCCACTGAGCTGAAAATAAACCTTTTGATTGAATCACCTTTACTCACTAATTGCTGTTTGTTAAAAACCCCACTGCATCACAACAAATTTGCTCAGAATTTCTTTCCTGGTTGATACCCATTCCCTTTTCCTAATACACTGTTAGGAAAATTCTGCAATACAATTCTTCTTCCTAAAAGTTCTACCAGTTCTAGCAACACACAAATCAGCCACATTTCAGCGGTGTTCTCTGCTCTGACACAGCTGCTGCCCTCTACTCCTCCTGGCCTTTCCAAGGATGCAGTAAAAGTCCCTCACAGACCTTGACAGGTGGCAATTCCTTTCACTTCTTCAGAAACTAACCCCAAATGCAGTCAGTGCCAGTGACACAGAACAGAAAAGCAAGCCCAAGAAAATTTCTCCTGAAGTTATTTGCCACTGGGACTCAACCCAGTAGGAACTCAATGGAAGTTGCTCCACTGACAGAAAGAGGTAATAAATTCCAAGGGCTGTGTGAGTTCTGGAAAGCTCAAATCTGTGGAACACCTGAAGTGTCTATGTTTCTTTTCTTGATGTAGACTGAGCAAGGGCCAGAAATCACCTGCCAGTCATCTGCTTCGGAAAAGAAATGCTGAAAATTCCCAGAAACCTGTGATATCTTTACCCTGTTGCAATTTTGTCTAATGTCTGCTAGTATTGTGTTGGTTGCTGCTAGAGATGTGCACAGTACAGACAAACAGAGTTTTGCAACCCAGTAAACAAGTTATTTCTGGATTTTGGAAATAGATGAGGAAGACCAGGAAAACATCTGGAAATTCTCAGGCCTTGATACTTCTCCATATGCAAGATTGGTAACATTTTCACAGGGTGAGATCAGCTGTGATTTAGCAATAAAAGCAGTCCTATTCAGATTGTGAGGAATTTTTTGCACACTAGCATGAAAGTTTCTAAACAATCCTGATGAGCCTGGATTTTCTTTTACCTATCACAGCTTGTTGTTATCATAGCTTTCTTTAACAATAGAAGCCTAAAACCTAAAAACAGAACCAAAATCTGCATTTAAAGGTTTTGTTTAGTGGTTGGTCAACCCTTCAAAGTTTCTTTACAGAATGAACACCTTCCTGTACTGAAATTAGCAGCAGTTTTCTTGAACACATCTCTGTCAGATTAACTGAAGGCACAGAACCTGACTGAAATGAAATAACAGCATGTCTTTACTTACTTGCATCTACTTTCAAAAGTTACCACTGCACTCCAGTTAAAAACTAGATTCCTTTCCAACAATTTACGAATGTCTGCTTATTTTCAATCCAGAGATCTCCAAGTATTATTCGTTCCTCCATCTGATTAAATTCATCTGCAAATATTGCTCTTCTCCTCTCCGTCAGGTGAGTTTCTGTGATAAATGTCTTTTATCTCTGCTGAAACTTTGGTATCTCTCTCTATCCTCCTAACAAGCCACATATATTTTAAGAGGCACATGTCTTTTCACAAAACGAAATCTGAAATCTCCAGCAATTCATTGTATGGGGAGTATTCTATTATTCTTCACAAAATCATAGTTCTATGTGTGTATTTTTTAGCATGTCCCAGGTTTTGCTATCATTGTTGTCATTGTTGTCCTCGGAATTTGCCTGTCAGTGTGGTAGATACTTGGGCCTCTGAGAGGAAAAAGCTTCTCAGCTATAAGCTAGTTTGTGCCTTACCCTGAATTCTGGGAAAGAAATTTCACAAGTGTGGCATCCTAACCATTATCCAGGTTTCCTAAGGTTTGATTGCACCCAGGACTATCAGGATGCAATATATTATATATTATGTATATATTTTAATATATATATAAACTATTTTTTGTGGGCCTTTATTCCCAACAAATCAAGACTGCGACCATTAGTCAGACCACGGATACCAAAATTGCAATGATCAAGTCCTGTCTCTTTACCCATGGCTGATGATATCCTTCCCCTCCACTATCTATCTATCTATCTATCTATCTATCTATCTATCTATCTATCTATCTATCTATCTATCTATCTATCTATCTA
>VZUI01029043.1:0-34996 GCA_013401135.1 Cettia cetti | reverse complement strand
TTTTTTTTTTTTTTGGTGTTTTTGTTTTGGTTTGTTTTTTTTTTTTTTTAGATTTTGATTTGTCTCAATTTTGATATAAATTATTTAAACTTGTTCATAAACAACAAAACTGTCAGAACTGATGCACTAGCTGAAAAAAATCCCCTATTTTTTTTCAGTGGTAATGAGATTTTGTTGTTATTATTTTCCATTTTTTTCAGAATATCTAGCAATGATATACAAGAATAGACTAACACCCAACATTTGGTGTGAGTAGCATAGTGAAGCAATCCTAATGAAAATGATGTCTTTCTTGCTTAAAGATTCCCAGGAGAAGTATTAGAAGGAAAATACTCACCCTGGAATGGAACAAATCAGACTAACTCCAGGCTAGATAGAACAATTTTGAGTGGTGTATGGTACATAAGCCTAATTAGTTTTTTGGAAAGACAAACTGCAACAGCACCCCAAAATAATAATAAAAAATATAATTTATTGTCAATTTATCTCTAGGAAATCTAGTGACAGAAACACATTTAATATAATACTGCTACTTGTAGATGCCATGATTATAAGCTTTAAAGTTTTCATGCTGCTGCAACATTTTTGTTTGTTACCTGAGTTACACAGAGAAATTAGGGAATTATTCAGCTATCTGAAAGATTGATACAGAGTTTTTCAGCTGAGTTTCCCATCTGAGGAGGGAGAATTTGCTAAATCTTGTTAAAATTGAACACAGCCGTGAACATCCTGAAATGCCAACAGTTAGTTTGCAATATTTCTGTTTTCAAGCCTCTCCAGAGGAAAATGTAGTTGCAACTTTTAATCTCTTGGAGAATCCTTGTTTCCACATGCCTAATTTCTCTGGAGCTGGGGGTCTTATGCAATGGGATAATTGGGATTATTTTGAACTAGAACAGCACCACCAGGGGCAATGAGAATATTTAGTCAGAGGGAGGGCAGTGCTGTTAAGGTCATAAAAGGTGGAAACTGTGGGGAGCACCCTGAGAAATAATCATAGAGTTATAAAATCACAGGGATGGAATAACAGATTGGTTTGCATTGGAAGGAGCCTTCAAGACCTTCCCATTCCATCCTCTTCCACTGTTTCGGGTTGCTCCAAGCCCCATCCAGCCCGGCCTTGGACGCTTCCAGGGATCCAGGGGCAGCCACAGCTGCTCTGGTCACCCTGTGCCAGGGCCTCACCACCTTCACAGGGAAGGATTTCTTCCTAATATTTTATTTAAACCAACTCTCTTTCAGTTTGTAGCCATTCAACTGGTGTAAATGAACCAATGTTGTAAAAAAAAAAAATGATTTAAGATCAAATTTATGTCCGTTTTTAGTTTTGGGGCACAGTAAGCAGTTTCAAATAATGGCAAACTTAGTGTAATAGTTAGATCTAATTACAGACCCCAAAATCCTTGCAGAACAACAGTTGCTCCTTCAGTTCTTCCCTTTAGGCTATAGGACAGGTGGAGAATAAATAGATAAATCCCTTAAAAGCAGCAAAGAATTTAATGTGTGCATGGAAAAGAGTTGGAAAACAACTCTCTAACTTCATATGAAGCAATGTAGGGCACCCATTGTATTGGCTGGTGCCTGTAAACACCACCCAGATGTTGTTCATAGCAAATTATTCAAATTAGTAAAAAATCCTAAGCAAATTTGTGCTGCCTGAAATAGTTTCTTAGGGTTTGTTTGTGGGAAGAATCAAGGTATTATGATCTCTAGAGCTGTCTTATATCAATAAGCTTACTGTCAGGCCATTTTTAGGCTTATAAATTATCTATGGGGTGAAAAATATCCCAAGGCACACCTCTGTCTAGCTAAATACATGTATATAAATGTACCTTTTCTGGAGGGGATTTGAGAAGTGATTACAGGAAAAGGTGAAACTTTCAGGATTTACTTCTTCCAAAGCTGATCAGACTCATCCCAGAGTTCCACTGGCAAGCTGGCCAGAGAGCTGCAGCCTTCCAGGCTGGGAGTCTGTCAGCAGAGCAAGAGCAGATGGAGCAGATGGAGCTGCAAAACCACTCCAAGGGTCTCTGCCAAGGAGCTCCTCGGACACAAGGTTTCAGTTCTAGGATGGCCAGGAAGGAGAACTTCCTCTCTTCCCTTCACTGGAGTGGCTTAAGTGATTTGTAAACTGGAGGAGTACAAATTTTTCAGACGGTGCCAGGTGCAGTAGGCTTCGGGGGGAGGCTGCAGTCAGCAGCAAATGGGAATGAGGATGAAGAAGCTGGCAGACAAATCTCATTGATTTTAGCCTGCCAGGATGTGTATTGGATGGGACTGGAGACCTGCTGACTCTGCCCTCTCCTAAAGACTGCTGAAACATCCAGATTAGAAGACCTGTGAAGCAGCAAAGCCAGAAAGCCAAGATTCTTCTCCATGAAGCAAGTCTAATTTTAACTCACAAGCACATATGCAGAGATTTACATTTCTTAGAACAGAATAAGGGCCTAAGGCATTGCTGTTCAATTTGGATGCAGATTATTTTTGAAGCCACAGTTAAAACTGTGTTTTCTTTCCAATATACTGCTTGGGATTATGATTTTTACTTTTATGTGACTGTATATGTTCCATCAATTCAAGTGGAGAAAGGGTACATGTTTTGCAGAAAGAATAGATTTCATTACTCTTGGAAGATTATTGTTCCCTATTGTCAAGAAATAAGGTGAATATTCTGGTCCAGATCTTTTATTTACCAGAGTGAACCACAATACAACATTTTGCTGGGTCTTTGTCAGAATTAATATTTTTTCTATGACTGAAGAGAA
Source organism: Cettia cetti (assembly GCA_013401135.1). NCBI lineage: Eukaryota > Metazoa > Chordata > Aves > Passeriformes > Sylviidae > Cettia > Cettia cetti. Next base: position 32,231 of record VZUI01029043.1, on the reverse strand, counting down.
TCTGGCTCATGAAATTTATAGTTCTATCTTGATTTCAGATTTATTGACAAATCTGGTCCCTGTATCTGAGACCATACAGAAAATTGCTCCCAAACTGGAGATTTTGATGAGCAATTGCACAAATGGGAAATTCTAATTACTCTGTTTCTTTTGTTCTGAGATATCCACTTTTTATTGCAGAAATGAATTATTTTATGAATTATTACTTTAACAAAACAAATTGTTTTAACATTAAAACAATATGTGCTTATTAAGCATTTCTTGAGGTTCTGTCTGCTAGGGTTGGTTTGAGAGTGTGAAAGCCATTTATGTTTCATTAGGTGTCACTGTCTTCTTAGTAAGCAAACCTTATATTCCTGTTTATTCATCAGTATAACGTACAAGGAATAACCAAGTGAATAATTTAGAACCATTATTTAGTCCAAATAATGAGGGAAATTTTTCCAGGAAGGTTCTGAACTGTGAAATTGTAAAGGTAACCCAGTCCCAAGGATTGCTACAGAAATGGACACAGCACTAACATTGATCTCCATGGGAGCAGGGTGCCTGTGATTAATGGGTTTAATAGGATTAACTGCCCTCCTGCCTACTCTGGGGGTCCTCATTTTTCTTACTTTTGTCCTAAATAATATGACTATTTCATCTTCAACACTGTCTTTTTAACAGCCTTTGTAACAAAATTTTAAATCCTCAGTTGTGGATGTTCCCATTCTGTCGGTAATTTCCCTCAGGTCAAGTGAAGGAACAAGTGTTTCCTTTTAAGAATAAAAACTCTTTTGCCAGTTTAGGTATTGCAGGTGAGAGCTCTTCAAACAGCTTCTGGCTGGGTGTTTTAGGGCAGCAGTGGAAGAGGAACCCTGAGCTGGATGTTTGTGTCTGTTCTACACCATCAGTAACTGCTTAGTGATGAGAGGAACCTCATTATACCCTGAAGGTATCACAGGCATGATTACACATGGGATTCTTTCTTAATAACTGTGGATTTAAACTCAGTTTTAAACTCAGAAAGTGAGTTTATATGTGAGTTTTTAAGTCTTACTATACTATCATAGGCTTAAAATTAACTACAAACAGTGCTCTGTTTATAAAAGATGGGGTTTGTTTTTGAAGCTTTCTAAAGTTTTTCATCTGAGTAAAATAGTTCAGCTTTCGTGCTGAGGTACCTGAAGTGATCTCTAGTCAGAAAAAATGCTGTGTTGCTAAATGAAACCACCTGTTCTTCAAAACTCATCTCCTTGTAGCAGACTCTGAATAGCCAACCAGGGCAGAAAATTCCTGTCCTGAGTGGCTGCCCTATTTCCAAGGAATGCAAGTTTGCCCCTACAATTAATAATTGCAGCATCTCCTTCTAGGAAAGGCCTCTCCTTGTCTGAGATAAAATTATGCCTGTAAATTGCATTATATCTGAACCAGAAGCTGGTCCTAGTGCTTTAGTACCAGTGATATCTCTTAATCAAACCTCTGTCACTGAAATATAAATTAGTTCTAAATTGCATAGTATAAGTTTTGTTATCCTTTAATGAATAAGAAATTACTTACATATGGGAATTTCAAAACATACTGTGCTTTTCAATTTAGGTATAAATTATATGCAGATTTTATTTCTATTCCTGGACCTTTGTTGATGGCAGGGGTGTTTTATTTTCCCTAAGTATTGGGGAAGTGTTGTAATGAAACAAGTATTCCATCCTGAATTCTAGTGTGAACAGCTGTCTCTTCTCCTCTAACCCTCTCCTAAATAATCCCAAATTATCTGACTGCATTTAAATCATCTTTAAAACTTGCATTTCTCCTTGAAGATACCTGGCTAATTTTTGGTGTCCTAGCCAGAAAATGGTCTGTAGGAGAGGATCACAGGAGGAGCACAGTGCCATTGTCACAGGATCATTTGATCACTGGTTTTTGAGAAGGGCATTGGGGCAGCTTTTCATGAAATGGTTCCTGAAGTGTCCATGAAGACACAAAGATCCTCCCACGTGTGGGAGAACTATGGAAGACACCACAACAGCAGACTTGGAGAGCTGGGAATCATTCTGGTGCCTTGGGAAGGCTGACCTGGAACAGAGACTGGACAGAGCAGGAGAATAAAGTAGGGATTTATTGAAAGGCCTCCAGGATACACCTTGGGCAGGACAGGGCCTGGCCAGGGCTACAAACAAGGTGGGCCCAAAATGGTCACAAAATGGTCACAAAATGGACAAACGGTGCCCAGGTCTCACCCTTTGATCAGTTTTGGTCCATTTGGGGTTTAATTGTCCAATCCCAGCTCCAGGCTGTCAGGTCCCATCCTTCTTGTTCCTCCCTGCAGCCACCCTTGGTTGTGCTTTGGGGCTGAAAGTTGTCCTTGGTGTGCAGCAGGAGAAGGATTTGTGTTGTGTCCCTGCTGTGTGCGGAGCTGAGTGACCCTGCCTGTGAGCTCAGAGCTGCACCCTGGGCAGCACAGAGCCTCAAATACAGGAAAGTTGAAACTGAAGGCATCAGTTCAGTGCTAAAGGAGCCCAGCTGGGCTGTTCGGCTTTCCTTCACCACAAAGGTCATGAAAAGCTCTGTGGAAGCACAAAGAGCTCCAGAAACTCAAAGTATTGTGGTATTTAGGTCCATCTACCTAGACAGGAACAGGTTCCCCAGGGAAGTCATCACAGCCCCAAGTCTGCCAAAATTAAGAAGTGCTTGGACAATGTTCCCAGGCAGAGGGTGGGATCCTTGTGGGGTGTCCTATGCAGGGATGGGAGTGGGACTTTGATGGTTCTTGTGGGTCTCTTCCAACTCAGGGTGTTCTATGATCTGAATGAAATAGTGGATTTATTATATTTCTCAGAAAATTATTGTAGAAAATATTTCTCTGCTGTACAGAGTCCTGTACCTGAGAAAACAATTAAATTTGAATAGGAGATAAAAAAACCTGAATACTTAATAACATCAGAATTTAATGGACAGCAGTTTAAACCAACTTTTCAAAGTCAGCATGACTGCACTCTGTGACAGGTTCTGAAAACCACCTTAGAGGGAGATTTGATGAGAATTGATCGTAGCCTTATCACTGCAAATTTGTTATCAGATAGGAGCTAACTTGTGGCAGGTGTTTGTTTATCTGGGTTAGATAAGGCTGCAGAGCCTTTGTCACCTGGCTGCAAAAATGAGAAGATCCCTTCATGGCCAGAAGTGACACGGGATGTGGCAGGGCTTGTTAGAAGAGAAGGAAAAGTTGAATTTTAATGCATTTTGAGGAGGAAAAAAAAAAATTGGAACTCTCATATTATTGGGTTGGGTTTTGTTTTTCTTTTGGTTTTTTTTGTTTTTTTTTTTTCCTTGTTTTTTTTTGTTTGTGCTTTAAACTTAAATAGGTTTATTACAAGTTTGCACATAGTGTGTACCCACAACATAATAATGCTATTGTACATTTCTGGGAATAAGCAGGAAATGTACTTGTGGAAGGGATTAATACTTGTACATTCATGTTGTGCTGACAGTGGTAAAAGCTCAAGTAAAAAAAATGGAAAGAGTTGAGAAAAAAAGAGGATAAATAAAACGATAATTTTCCTGTGTATTTTTTTCTAACTTCTGTCCTAAAGTCTTTTGTTCTCATGTCCTTTTTGTCACCATGATCTAATGAGGAGAAGGATGAGAGGTTATGAATTAGGGTTATTAGCAGGGTGGTGGAAGTCTACCTCCAAATCCAATTTCTGGCACTGTGGTTTGTTAGATTATGACTGGAATTTGGTGCCTGAATTGCACAGCACCAGCCATTCTCACATGGGTGGTGTTATCTACCAGAGTTTAAATAACTGTCCTTTGATAGGTAAAACATAATATAGGTTAAAGCTATCTCTTAAATCCTTACAGATCACCACATGGCATCAGAAATCAAAATATTACTTTATTCCAGAGAAAAATATTATTTTCCCTTAAATAGTAATACATTAAAAACTGAACCCATAAAAAGCCAAAGATCTATTTAGATTCCAAAACTCCCATTACTTAGTGTTCTAAGAGCATAAATGAAGCTGTAGAGAGCTGTACTTTATTCTGCATGAATTGTGAATGCTCACTGCTGTTCATTTAATAATGCCAGCCACTAGCCAGAGATGTCTTTAAAAAAAGTAAAGTCTGAGTATTTTAAAATGCCCCATGTGCTCCATAAATGCAATTAAAGAATTTTAAATTAGTTCTCTAAGTGGAGATTCCCCTCCATATTTATGAAGTATACAGGACTAAAATTTGATTAAATTTTATTTACAAATATATTAAAAATATAGTGATGTGATTTCTGTAAATGTTTATATTTTTATAAAACACTTAATAAAGTAGAAGCTACGTTGTTTTATAAATAACTGAGGCTAGAAGAATGACACCCATCAGACTACTTATTATTTTTCTGAGAAAATATCTTTTATAAAATTTAATGATTCTTGAACCCACATTATTTGTGGAAGCAAGCACTCTTGCTTGCTCCTTCCATTTCTTTCTCACACACATACAGAAAAAGTACTCTATTAATTCGACTAACAAAACATATTTGTCTTGACCTGTCCTTCTCCTTTTCCAATCTCATTATATTCAGGTGCTGGATGATATCATCTACATATTCCTGACATTTCATTTCGTGTCCTGCCAGCACCCATGGAAAGCAAAGGACAGCTTCTCTTGATCAATATCCCCAAAAAAAGAAATAAAGCAGAAGCAGATTTGCTTAATCTGCTTCCATGCTTTGCTATGTTAACCATAGGTTTTCTCAGCCAGTGTGTAAAAACAAGGTGTAAAGGAATGTGTGGTTGTTCTTTTTTTTTCCCTCTGAGAGTGATTTTAGACCAATCTGGTGCTTGGGAGTCCTTGGAATGAAGTGCTGAGATCCCTACAGAATATCTGGTTGTGCCCTCCAGGAATACGTCAGGAGAATGTCCCAAACTGCAGTATCTTAGCAGAGCTCGACGGTGCTGCCTTGCTGAGATGAATTATCTTTTACAAGTCCTTCCAGCATTGCTGTGGTGCTTGAACACAGAAACAAAATAAAAAACCCCTCTCTTGGATGGCACAGTTCCAGCCAGCTCCCTTCTGAGAGCAGAGGGACACCTTGTGCTTATTCTCCCCTGGTGATTTGCATTTCAGGATGCCCAGACTTGATTAGCCAACGTTTTGTTTGTTGAGCAGTGATGAATGCTGTGGGTGCTTTGTTTAGGGAGTTGAATTATTAATTCATCGTACACAGAGCTACATCCCAAACAAAGCCTGCAGCTCAAAGCTGCCTAGTTTTGAGGAGGTTTATAAACAGGTTCTGCTAATCTGAAAAGATTAGCTGCCTTGTTATTAGAGGTAAATAAATACTTAACTTCAGAATTATTCTCTCTCCTTTCTAATCCAGAAGAAGGTTATAATGCCCTTTCTGACTAAGTTTTCTTCTGAGTATCTCCTCTGTGTGTCTCTCCTGCCAGAATTCGAGAAGTTCTCGGACAAAGCTGTCAGAGATCTGGTGGGAGCCTTGGGCTGTCCTGTGCAGGGCCAGGAGCTGGAATTTGAGGATCCCAGTGGATCCCTTCCAGCTCAGGATATTCTCTGTGCTGTCCATTCAGCTTCCAGCAGGTTTGCTTTGTGTGTTTTCCTAGGCAGACTAAGAAAGTCGGGCCCCAGTGAAGTCTGGATTTTCAGCAGCTCTGATTTGTGGCCTTGGAGACACCTTTGTGTTGCCCTGTTCATTTCAGCTTTCTTTCTGAAATGTTTACATACTTGGAGTCAGATTCTCAAAGTTTCACTTTGATGTAAACAAAAGAATGCTATCTAATGTTCTCTTGTTTTTGACATTCCTCTCTTGGGGAGGAGAAACTTGATGGACTTCTAGTTTGACCAGGGTGGTTGGAGAGGTGGCAACCTCATCCTCCAACCCATGGTCATTGTCCAAAACCTGTATAAACTGAAGTAACAAAATAAACTTCCTCTTTTTCCTCCTTTCCTGACCCGGCGGTGTGCGTGTGTTCATTGCGTGTGTCCTATAATGACACCTTTGGCTGCCCCAAAAACCAGCAGTAAAAATATCCCCCACATCATGCAGAGAGTGAAACATGAAAGTATTTGCAAAGACAATGATTGAATTAGGAGATTTGCCTCTTTCTGCAGTCAGCAGGGACTGAGAATTCCACAGGCACAAAACCTCTCCCCAGTCATCACAAAAGAGGTGATCTCTGTCATAGTTGCAGGACATCCCTCAAATTATTTTTTTCCCTCAGATTGTTTCTATAACTAATGAACATTAATCATTAAAAAAACAAAAAAACAAAAAAACAAAAAAAACCCAAAACAAAACAAAACAAAAAAACTTCTTCTGAGAGCAGTAATAAAAGAAAAAGTGCGCTGGGCAAACTCAAAGATTTGTTTAGTCCCTGGGATCCTGTCTCTGTCCATGGTGACCAAGGAGGAGTGAGAAAATGCTGTGCCTGTCTCACACCTTCTGTTCTCACAGCGAGGACTCAGAGAACTCCAATCCATGTCCTGTGCTGCAAGGTTGCAGGCCTTAGAATGGCTTTGAGTCAAATAAGGTGTTAATTTCCCTGTTTATCCATCACATAAATCCACGCTGCCATGGTTGGATGCCTTTAAAAATCATAAAAAATTACATAAACCTCACCATACCGAGATATTTTCCCTGCTACGTTTTTTGTTTAGTTACTGGTTCAAGATTTTGTGTATTTTTAGATCATTAAATTTGAGTAAGGCTTAAATACACCTAATGGCTGGCTAAATTGGCTATAGGGTATTTGTGTCAATAAGGAACAAAATCATATTAAAGAACAGAGTAAGTAGACTAAGACAGCTCAAATTGTCAATAAGATGAAAATTACTCAAATAAAGCAATTAAAACTGCAATCCATGCCTAAATTGCTATTGGTTGTGAGTACAGAGACTCCTTTTACACATTTTATTGTGGGCTACTACATGATCAGGGGTACTGTAGCAGGGTGTCTTGTCAATAGATCATTATAAAAACAAATGTATCAACATGGTAAAATAAAATGCAAATCCCAATCAGCACTTTTCCAAGCTGTTAAAATGGCCAGAAAAGATGGGGAAAAAAGCTGAAATCTGCAGATAAACTTATCTTACAGCCTGCAAGTTTTTACACATTTCTGCGACGAAGACTAAAAATATAAATTTATATACTGTAGTTTTTGGTTACACCCTGCTGTAAATAGAAGCATGAAAGAAAACAAAAGAGAATATTTGTGAGGAGTTCTGTAAAAATTGAAATTAACTTAATATTAACTTAGCGTTTAAGCTTCAGGGCCTTGCAGAATATCGTTTTGTATAACTACAGTATTGTTTAGTATAGCTACAATACCTTTATTCATGTCATGAGGTCAAAAAACAATAGACTAAAATTAGCATTTCTTACCTGATGATTTTTTAACGGATTTTGACACTGAGAGGGCCCATAGAGCAGAACTCCTTGATTGAGCCCCCAGTCACCTCTGAATTTATTTGTTTATTTTCCTTAATGAAGGTTTAGTAGCATTCATGTCCTGATCACATCTATTCAAACACAGAGTATGAAAGGCTTGAACCTGCAGGAATATCAAGCAGCATCCAAATAAATGTTGTATGAATTATGCATATCACAATAAAGCTTGTATTCATATTTCTTTAAATTGTGTTATAAGGCACTTGGAAAATCCAGGACATGGGCTATATGTGTAAGAACATGCATTTTTCACCAGATCCTGAGCTGTGTAAAAACTGTGTGCATCACTTTGGGTCTTGCTATGACAAGTTAAGAGTGGAGCAGAAAAATTGCAGCCCTGTGAAAATCGAGAGGGTGGTTCCAAACCAGAGACCAAAACGTGGAAATTTGTGCACCATGAGCCTCTGGGGAAGGAGCTGCTGCTGATAAATTAGCAAAACATATTTAGGAAACACAGATGCCTAATATTTTTGTTTGAGCAGTAATATGTTTTCTGAATCATTGCATTAATTTTAGAGTCTTGATTAAGATACTTCTATAGTAATGGAACAGATTATTTGCATTTTATGCCAAATAACTGATTATGCTTACTTGGAATTTATGTATTGTGAGGTAAAAATCCTTTTGGTGTCTGAGAGCAGTCTAGATTATTTAGACTGACTTCTTTGATGCTACTTGATGATTTTAGGGTGCATGGAGCTGGAAGTATGAGTAGAACTTTAAGCAATATTAAGGAATAGGAGTGGCAAAAAACTCCAATCATCCCATTTGTCCATTGCATCAAATAATTTTTGTCCTTTCTTCCTACACTTCTGCGTATCACTGATAAAAATATAAAAAATGCACCCAGTCATGAAGAAAGAACATTTACTCTACGAAATAACACCAACTAAAAGTTGGACTTACATACTATTCCATTAAGACAGAAAATATAATCCTCCAGAATAGGGATTACTGATAAAATTCAATATTTTTGAGTGGTTAATACTTTTAATTAATGTTATTACTTGAACTCTAATCATGGGAATATTCTCTTTTAGCTTTCCTTCAAAACTTTTGTTCCATCACTGTTCTGGTTGTTCTTACCCATTCCTATCAGTCTGTGTTGGGTTTCTGCTCAGAACCCCTGTGTTTAAATAAGAAATAATTCTGTAGCTCTTTATTTGGTTGGGTTGGGGTTTTTTTTTGTTTTGTTGGTTTTTTTTTTTTTGGTTTTTTTTTTTTTTTTTTTGTTTTGTTTTGTTTTGTTTTGGGGTTTTTTGGGTTTTTTTGGGTTTTTTTTTGGTGTATACAGAATATACTGGCCATGGGGATTTACATTTCTTTGTACAAAATGTAGCATCTGAAGCTTTTTTTGAAGCTTTTTTCAGGCAGGACAGAGCCCAGGTGGTCATCCTGGAAATCAGGATTTCTGTCTTCCATAGATTGTTTGGATGGCATTGGAGCAGTTCTGCAGGAAAGAGTTAAAACATTCCAGCCTGTCTGCTAGGAAAAATAAGATATTTGGAATATTCCACCAACTTACATTTGGAATAATAATTGGGTGTATATTTCCTGATTTGTTTGAGATGCAATAGTTCTGCGTTGGAGTAGAATTATAGGAAAAATCTAATTAACCTTTATAAACATAATTCATTAGGCTCACAAGGCACAACAAACACTTAAGGAAAAACAAGCCACTGGTAGCATGCAGAGGCTTCCTTTTTGTGATCTGCAGAGGAGGACCAGCATTAAGAAATGTCTTTACAGCTGTGGCAACAAAATGAGTCAAAGCTTTATTTTGATTATGTCTGCCCATTTTTTCATTACTTCTATACAGGCTTTTTGAATCTTGATTTTTCGGCTCTGTATTTGATTTTCCCCCAGCATGGAAAAGCTGATTTATTTTAGAACAAATTTATTTTCTGTTCACCTGGTTTACACGATGGAATCTGGGCAAATTGGATTTCACTCATAGCTCAGTCACAGGAACAAAATGATGTGCACCTCTCTTCATAATGGTCATGAATACATCTCCTGACATCTATTTCCTCTACACCTTTTTATATGGTTTTCTCCTCATTACCTCGGGTTTCTTCAGTGAAGTCCAGAAAATAATATCAGTAGGTTTTATATTGTGCCATATAAAATTGTGCCATTTAAAGTGGAACTCCACAGGACGTAGGTGACATAAGCAGGAATGTAGAACAACATTTTTACTTCTGTGAATGAGCCTCATTTTGGAAAACAGCTCCTTCTGTGTCCTTCTGATCCTGGTTCTTTTCCTGATAGTTCTTCTGACTCATGAAAATAATGGAGGCAGGGCTTCAGAGGATGTAGATGTTTTATCCATTATATGAATTTTAAAACAAACTAATGTAGAACTGAATCATCTGCAAGACTGAAATGCCAATTTTATATTTCTTATATGTGTTATTTCTCTTGGAATAATTTTTCTTGGCATTTAACTTTACGCCTGATGTTGCTGGAATTGAGTTTTCTTTGTTTGCATCACCTAACATGAATGTAAATGTGTCTTCCCGTGGGTTTGCACAAAATGAGTGCATGTTTCTGATCATTTAGTGCTATTGGGGCTTTTGTGTGTCAGGTGAGAAGCCTTTTTAAAAGCACTGAGAGCAACAAAAATAAAGAAAGGCTTTTTCAGAGTATTTATTTTACTTATTAATGAAAATAGTAAGTCTCTCCTGTAGCTTTTTGTTTTGGCCTTTAACTTTTCATTAATTTCCTCTGTGAAACAAGCTTGTTCAAAGAATTAGTACAAAACAGCCTCAAATTGCATTCAAAATTAATATATTTTTACGTTTGATGTTTAATGTACTACTGCTAGCAAAACCTTGACCTCTGCCAGGGGTGTTATCAGCCTGGCAGCTGTGTGATAATGAGGGGAGATTGGTGGATTTACGAACAGTTTGGAGAGAGAGTAACAAGATTATACTGCTACTCCCTGGAGCCCTCCACCCCAGTAAATATTTAGCTGGCAGTAGATGGCAAACTGCACATTAAGAGGATTTGCTGCTCCAAATTTCCTGGTGAATCCAGGCTATTCTGGTGTGGATCTGCCCTGGCCAGAAACACGAGGAGCTGTCGTTGTTTGTCTGTCCAGTGATCTGTTTGGGGCTGGAATGAACATCGATCCCAGCCTTTCCAAAACACCTTTTTTGCCTGTTATTGGACAAGAACAGCCACATTTGGGGCTTTACTCTTGCCAGCCGACCTTTATTTTTCCAGAGACTGCAGTGGCTGCTTGGCCTAAGGGGGATTCCCTCAGAGGAGAAGCTTTGCAAAGTCCATTTCACCACTTTTGTCTTCTCCCCCATCTCTGGCACACACAAACTGTTCTGTGTGACTGCAGCAGTTTGCCTTCCCTTTTGACTTTTTGTATGAGCTTTGCTGCCCTGCTCCCACTTGAGAAGTTTTATTTCCTTCAGTAGGAAGAAGATGTACAGCCACGTGTGGCTCATACCCAGAATCCTTTCCAGCGGCACTGGGCTGGATTTCAAGTTGCTCTAAGGGGACTGTGGAAGGAGCCAGCAAACCCTTCTGACTGTGGTTTGTGAGTGTTGTGCAATGTCTAATACCCCCAAAAGAGCATCTGTCATCCCCTGCAGCAGGGCATGGGGTCCCAAAGGTAACAGGTGTAAGAAAATGGAGCCTGACCTCTACCTTCCCCCTTCTGCTTAATATGAGATAGGCAAAAAACTCTTCCTCAGGCTCTATTTGATGCCCTCATCCCTAAAATATAAGGAAATAATCTAATTTCATAGACTGAAACTCACAGACCACCTGTGCAGCTGTAGTGGTTCCCCAATGGTCAAAGCAGAAGGACAGTGCTCCTTTGTGGCCATAAATAATTCATCCTGGATATGGTCTGGCCCATGCAATGTATGAGGAATTGGAGAGCACTTCTATACCTTCTATAATCTGTTTTACATTGCAATAACTGTTTGAAAATGGTTTATTTAATTTTATACTGACAGAGGCTTTGTTCTGGTCCAGTTTCTCAGAAATTGGCTTTATTTTGAATACAGTCTCCTCAATTTCACAGGGTATGAGGAGTTCTCAAATTACTAAAGAGCTGCTGTGATGTGGCACATTAGATTTCAGGGGAAGGGTGAGTGGATAGATTGCAAAAAAAACCCTGTTATCTTTTTTTTTTTTTTTTTTTTTTTTTTTTTTGTTATTCTTCCATTTCACACTCTTTACTTCTAGATGCCGATGAACAAATAAAGGAATTAAATCAAAGGCACAAGATGCCAAATTCATTTTAATAAGAGTTCACTGAAAGCCCGAAGGTGACAAACTTCAGGAAGTGTTAGGGAATATGTGCAAGCAAAAGGAAACTTGTGACTTCAATAAAGAAATTTCAGCAACATGCCCTCTGAGGAATCTGTAACAGCCTCTCCAAAGATTTATGCCATCACATTTCTCCACCAGGGCTGTGCCATGCACTTGGAAGAATATTTCCGCTTGTGCTCTGCCTGTGACCAAAGCATGCAGTGTGCTGGACACACAAACTGCCCTGAAATCAGATTTTTTTTCACTGTGACCACTGGGTGGTTGCTGTGCTGGTGCTGGAGCTGGTTCTAGTTGGGCATGGAGCAAATGGAAATCTTGTCCTGCAGTTCTGCTGGTGTTGGATTGCATGGAATGAGAGGGGTTTGGCACAAGGAGCTGTCAGTTCATCACATGGGCAACTTTCATGCCCGGGTGCACACTGGATGAGGGTTAATATCAAAACTCTGTGCTGAATAGCAAAGTTTAGTGTTGGTGGAAAACCTCAGGGCTCATTGGTGCTGGATAATGCTGATGAGGGTGGGGGCTTGGGGTCAGGGACAGTCCCTGTCCCCCTGTGCCACCTGGCAGAGCCAATCATGGAAATCACCCAGAAACATTTAGAGGAAAACAGCTGGAAAAGAGAAATTAAACCTTCATTTCAAAGGAGTTTGTCTATTACTAGGAATTCATCACAAAATGTGTCCTATATTTTAAAAGGTTTGTTTGGTAAGCAAGAACATGGGGCCCTCATAGATGATGTGTAATAACAGGGTTATACTCAGCCCCAAAATGCTTTTTTCTGCTCCATCCCCAGCTCTGATTAAATGAAAGCCTTCACTTGCCTACTTTGCCTTCCATTTGAAAAACAGAATATATCTATAATAATAATAATAAAAAGGCACTATAACCTCTTATGTCTAACCAAGGCTTTCAACAGATCAAATGTATTTCCCAAAATGAAGATAAAAAAGAATGTTAGTTTGTGAATCATTCTGTATTTCAACCACTTAATGTACTTCAAGCACACATACACAATCAGGACAAGAAAGCTGGCTCAGAAATTATAAGCAAATTGCAGCTCTTTGAGACATCCTATAAATTTTTTTCCCCAGCTGCATTTAAATAATAAGAGCTCTTCCTTGTTTTGGACATCCTTGTTTTCATATCTGTTTTGAAACCATTTATGTTAAATAAGGAATTGAATAGACAGATAATTAGCAGATTGCAAAGCAGTATCTTAACTTTCCTGGTACTCCTTAGCTGCAGAAGAGGCTTTGCAAAGATCTTTTTCTGCATAAAACCAGTTCACCAAGTTGGGCATGTGCCATCTAGTGAGCCACACAGGAACTGGAGCTCATGATATCCACTGGATGAGTACTTTTGAAATAAAATATTTGGGTCATTAAAAAATATTTATCGTTTGAAACTTGAAATTTTGAGTTATGAAATGAAATTCCTGTTAAGTTTTCCTTCATGAATTTTGAGCTGTGCAAAGACCTTTTAATCATACGAAACGTTTGGTCATTTATGTGTTTTCTGTAATGTAAGGGTCATTGTCTGTGACTTTCAAAAAATTTTGCCTGCTCTTCTTAAAGTGTTAACTGCATTCTTTGGAAGATAGTTCAAATTTTGTGAAAGAAAAGCAATAAAAAAGCAGTTTATGAAAAAAAAGGTAGGTTTTAACTGATGGAAGCTCCTTAAACTCATTGAATCCCAATTATAAATCTGTGTTTCTTCTCTCAGACAACATTGGAAAGTAGATTTTGGTGGTTTTGGTGTCAGGCAGTGGAGGTCAATGTGCTGTGTGGTGGCAGAAATGAACATTATACAGCCAAGAAGGAACGTGAACACACTTTGTACCTTTTACTCCTGTGGCTTTTGGATCTCCTGGGTTCTTTGCGGTCCTGTAAAATTTCTTGTTCTTGTAATTAAGTTTGGTCTCAGTAATCACTAATAAGGCCATTGTACCAGTACGAGAAGCCTTTTCACATTGAGTTTTTTCTCCACTGCCCATGACCAGGAATTCCTGCAAGAACTTTTCACAATGAAAAGGTTTGTCTTGGAGGAAACTTCCAGGTGCCAATCAAAGCTGGATCAGTTCATGGCTTTCCTCAGGCCTTAGGCTGCACACCTGCAGTAACAGTACCTGTGCGCAGGAAAGATCATTTAAACTCAGCAAATACAGTGCCTTGGTGTTTAAGAGTTATTTTTTATTTTATTTTAAAATATTTGAACATATATACTTGAAATATATACTCAGGTAGGACTGTTCAGCTTGGAGACTTTCTGAAGCCTTGTGGTATAAAAGTAATTTACATGGAGAGGCTCTACAGCCTTTTTCTTCTGTACACTGTGAAAAATTTAACTATACAACTGTGAATTCAGTGTGAGAGGTGTGAAAGGAGAGAGAATCATTACTTACTGCAGGAGGGTTTTATTAGGCAGGCTGCAGTTCTGCTGCTGGACAAAGTGCAGTAGATCCCTATTAACTATTTAACAGCTATCTACAACAGCAGACACCTTATAAATTAATAGATAGACTCAAAACACAAAGTGGCTGTAGAAGAAAAGCTCAGAGAAGGGTGTAGATGAACATCTAATTTAGTGGCTACAATTTAATATTGGATATCACAGTTCTGGGTTTTTATCAGCAGCAGAGAATCACGTTTCTGTGGGAAATGCTGGAGAAGATGCACTTCTAGGGTCTGTTTAGCAGCTCATTTTACTAAATGTGTTTCTGTTATAAAACTCAGACATAAATTATTCAAGTGAAGGATCTATCACGATTCTGCAGGGAAAGATGCTGCTGCAGTGTGAATGGAAGGTGTAAGTGGCTGATGGAGTTGGGGTGACCTGATTGAAAACACCTGTGCTGCACCTGGCAGTGCTAAAGAAGAGATGACAGCCAGCAATTCCTGCTGTTATTTAACGTAAAATGTAGGGACATTAAATTGTCAATAATTAATTACAGTTTTATTGAGGAGTTAATTATTGTAGCCTTTCTGGGTGCAGGAGGCTGCAAGAATTCTCCATACTGGGGCTCAGTAATTGAGATGCAGTTTAGCATTCCCATCCTGACACAAAGCAGAGTGGAAGAAACTGCTTCCTAAACAGATATGCTGATATCTTCCTACATTAAAATAAATATCCTGCTCAGTTCCACTGACTACTTCCTCAGGGAAAAGGAAAAGAGTGCTTTCATCAGGAAAAGCCGAAGTAAAGAGAAATACATTTCTGTCAGCGCTAGCTGGAATGGCTCTCAGTGCAAGAAAAAGATTAAAAGAATATGAATATTTGAGAAAACTGAGGAAATACTGAAATTTGGGCACTTTGTGTGGTGACATCTCCAAAACATAGCTGATATCTTGGGAGACAAGGGCTGCCTGAGGGTAAGTGTACCCAAAGCAATCCACATTCTGATAATTATTCTTCTACAATCCAGAGACTCAAGTGCTTCTCCAAGGATGGTGCAGCTTTAGGAAGGTCATGATTAAAAACATTAAAGCAAACTGGTGGCCATGCCTCTCCCATTTGAAACAGAAGATGGCACAAAGGTGCTGCTGGCCATGTGCTGCCTTGCCTGGAAGGGTTTAATTTACATTTCTGTTCTTCATCCACCAGAACCCACAGAGGTGAAACTTCAGCCTGCCATCACACATTGCCTAATGTGAATTTCACTGTGTTTCTTCCCTAACTTTGTTATCAAGATGGCAAATATGTGACTTTGTCACTTTAGCAGTCTATCAATGAAAAAATTACCTGAGTTTAAAATATTACATAAATTAAAGTCTGAAATTAGAATGCTGAAAAGGTTAAATAAAGGCAAGGAAACTTGGAAGTTTCTCCTTTGGGTTAGTATCACAGATTTTTCATACATTTTGATAAGGCACTTGACTATTTCTGAATTTAGAAGCTGCTCTTAATATCTTGATTCCATGGGAATGATTGTGAGTGGTTAATTTAAGTTGTAGAGATTGCTACTTTAAACTGCCACTTGAGCTCACTTATGTCCATAGAAAGGCCTCTAATGACTTTATCATTCTGCCTATGGTTTTCTTTTCCCCTTTCCAGTTCAATTCTCAAGCTAGAATGTTCTTTCCATGACTCTTTCTAAAGAAGAATTTCTTTATATAAAATTTTAATTTGAGAGCAAATGTGCCCTTTTTAAGGACATCAGCAATCATCCTCCCTTAAGAGGCTGGATACCTAACCCCTAAAAAAAGAAGCCATCAGACATAATTCATCAGCTGATGGAATTTACTCTGCAAAACAGAAAATACTGGAGAATTTGCTCTTTTCTGAGTGACTAAGGGAATCCAAACAGACATTTGTTCATTGTACTAAAATTCCAACAGAAAACTCGATAAGTTAAATTTTGGAACACTCCCTTTCAGAAGGAAAGCTGAAGTTCCGTTATAGTTATTTTTCCTAAGGGAGAATCTGTCCTCTAAACACACTGAAGCACCTGCACTTGCTTGGAGACTAAAGCTGGTTTAGAGGTGCTAGACTAATTTAGCAGGGAAATGTAGCTAATTTTGTTTGTAGTGAAGCATAAAATTAGATGAGACTAAGTACAAGCAAAACTTGTTTGTTCCTTATCTGTTTTTGCCTTGATGCTTCTTGTGACCTCTGAATAAAAGCACTTGGCTTTAGTAAAACCGATGAGTTTTGTGATCATAGGATTCCAAACAGGGCAAAAATCCCCCCGGGACTGGTGAGGGAGGTTTCAGTGCTGCCCTGAAAATGCATTGGTTTTGCTGATCTGCCCCCAGAACAAGCACTTGGGAGAAAGAAATCACCAGACATTGGTCATGGCTGGACAGGAGGCGGGTGGGCAGGAGCTCTGAAATACCTCTGGGGCTGTGGTAAGGACACTCTGAAAGATGTTTGCTGGCAGAAAGTCTGGATGTGGAGTTTTAGTGAGTGTGTCACTCACAGGTGGAGGTCACGCTGTCTAGACAGGAGGAAAATTCCAGCTGTCTGTCCCTCTGCTCCTCATTTATTTGAGTTTGGTGTTTTAAGCTGATCCTGAGATGCCAGAAAGACAGAGATTTTTGTCTGGCCAGACAGACATAGGGCTGGATCAGAGAATTAGATCAGCAGATCATAATTGTTGAGATTAAACTTGAAATGATATTTATGAAGAAGATCATTGGAGACAAGATTTAGAGCGAAGGAATCAGGGAGCTGAGCCTGGAGCCAGCAGAGCCCCAACAAGTGCAGTCATTCTGAGGGCCCTGAGGGCTCAATTAACCTTGACAGCCTGGAGTCTCTTAAAAGGAGCAGAACTTACGAATGAAATGCAATGAAAAATTACTACTTTTAAACTATTGGCAGTTTAAAACCTTGTCTCGACAGCAAAACCTACTCGACAGACACCTCTAAAATGCTGTGCGCTAAATGTGCTGTAAATTTATTCTTGTGGCAGGTTTATTCCCTCATTAAATATTAATGTTGGATGGGGTTTAGCATATGCATGACGTTGCTGTAAATTGAGTTAGAAATTTATCAGGTTAAGTCATGTTTGAGTCTAAAGGTCTCACTCTTCAATGTTCAGTCATGCAGCAAAGAAGAGGGGACCTACAAATAACAGTCCTCAAAGACAAATGTAATAAATTTGAAGAAGCTGCTCTATTTTTCAGTCAAATCATGTAGCTATCTGTTTGAGGGGTTTTTAATATATATATTTTTTCCTTTCTTCGCAGTTCCAATATGTGATGCCTGATAGGGTACAATTTTCTTACCATTTTCTGGGGATGATTTGTAAAAATTCTTACAGCCCTGCTATTCAGTACACAAAAAGAGAATCTAAATTTTCAGTTCTATCTCTCTTCTGGTAGGTAGTAAGGAAGGAGCTCTCAGTGATTTTTTCACAAATAACTCTTTTCTTGTGTTTTAAGTGGAGAATTTCCCAGCATCTTGACAAATGAACTCTATAGCTTGCCATGATATATATGGAGAATTACCAAATATTGACCAGATAAATGTTTCTCTGTCACTGGGAAGAGGTTTCCTTGCCATTGCATCTATTTCTGTGCCATACAGCTGCCGTCAAATCGATGGCCCTGCTTGTGTTTAATGATTGGAGAGAGAAATGGATCAAATTCTGGAATAAGAAACAGGAGAAATAGTTCAGGGCCAGTGATCAGAGGCAGATTCCAGCAATCCTTTGGAATATTTGAAAGCCTCCTCGGTAGATACAAATATTTGCCACTAACAGGTGACATGGCCTCATGAGCTGTAGCACAATTGATATTTTTATTTGGGAAGGGAAGAAGGACATTCCCAAATCCATGCACTTGCTACTTGACCAGCTCTAGCTGACATTTTACTGAATAATCTTTGCAGCTGGGAAATGCCCCATGGGATGTTTGCAGAAGGAAAGGCTTTTGTAACATCTTCTAGAAATCCCATCTGTGTCTCTGATAATATTCTGGAACAACTTCAGTGGCGATCTCAAGATCCATATGGATCTTATTAAAGTCCTCTTGCTTGCTGTGGGACACTCTGGGACCTGAAGTGAGTTGTAAAAGATCATTAGCTAAATTCAATGTGATTAATTAAACCTTCAGATTTCTAGGTTTGTGTCCTAATGTATCTTTTTAATTAAAAATAAAAAAAAGGTTATTTGAATGCTCATAATTTTTTTAAAGAAAAAGTGTCACTTTTTTCTTCCCCTTTTCCTGGTGTCTGGATAAAAGGCAACTGGAATAAAATAATAAGGCATTTGTGTTTATTAATTTTGTTTTACGTGTGTAAAATGTATTTGTAAAATGCCTCTATTTTCATTAAATATGGGAGTTGTTAATTATCAATATAATGGCTGGCATTGTAGGAAGGCGAACTCTGCCAGGATTAGGTTTTTACCCAGGTAATTTCTACCTGCCTAGGGTTTAGAATATCAGCCATGTTAAGGATGACCCAAACCACATACAAGAGGAAATGTCCATAGAGATAAAGGTTTTTGTATAAAATGACTATTTGTTGAAAGCTGTACACTTTGATTGCCTTAATTAAAGTTGTTAGAATATAATTATCTACAGCTAACCTGACCTGTAGCTTGCATTCAACTGCCATGGAAAATATTATTGTTGCCTTCTTATCTCCCTGACTCAACCTCTTCCCTGTTAGATCCCCACAGAGTTCTGTGCCACAGGGGGAGGAATGCAGGAATTATTATCATGATATTCATGGCAGTGATGCCTTTTCTGAAAGCTCCAAACTCGTTTTCTGATGGGTATCTTGATTTGTGGCATCTACAGTTACATGGAAGCTGAAAAGCTGAGTGTATGTCTTGACTTGTCTGTCTTGGGTTCTTTGTGTCCTGTGAGATGTCACAGAGCATTCATCAGCCAACAGCTTTTAAGGCAGAAGGGACAAATGTCGTAGAGACATTGGGCAATTTAAATGCATAGTTCCTTTTCTGGATGTGCAGTTACCCCATAAAACATGATTTCCACCTGAACACAGCCTTAATCTGCAGGTAGGAGGTGGGAGAGGGAGCAGCAATTACAACCCCCAGTTCCCAGAGTTCCTGGTGGAAATGGCACAGAGGATACTTCTTCCCACAGTTTATTAAAGCTTCTGTGTTTGGTTCGTCTAAATTTAAATTTATACTGTTTAGCAACTATAAAATTCATCATTTGTTGCTGAACCAGAGTGCTTCCACTGAAAAGGCTTCTAATTTTTAATTTCAAAAATTTACAAGGTTAAGGGTCTAAATCTTTATGTGAACTCCAGTAAACACAGAAGAGTGGTCCCAAAATTCTGCCTCTGACAGTGACCAGGGAGATTATAAAGAATATGTTAGATACATCCCATAGTACGTTCACAGCTTAAACCTATTTGAAGTTTGGGAATATTTAGAAACCAAGCGGGAATATTTTTTGTATATACGAACCCCAGGGGTTTTATGTGATCTCCCCAGGCACTGTTCATCTCCTTGGGATTTGGATGTCTTAGTTCCTGTATGAATCAATCATGATAAATAACAGGTTCTACTTTTGATGTTGGTAGATTTTCAGTCCTCAATTATTGAAAATCTTAATACGTTATCATCCGAAAAATGCTGCATTGCTCTTCCTTTTGTTATATAAAGCCAAGAAAAGCTTATTTGATTCTTGAGAAGATTAGAAGGGTAGACAAAGTGGCAGATAACAACAATTTTGCCAGACAGAAAGCAGGGAGAAGGCACTTAAAAGAGGGCTTTTTTTGTAGAATATTTGAAAAAGAGGCAGCAGGACCATAAGGAGAGTGAAATAATCACTGTTTTCATAACTTCTGTTGTAATTACACTCTCTATGTAGCTGGTGTAAATACCACCTGCATTTTTACCTGGTGTCTGTGTGCATCACTCACTCCACACCTTGTTTTTCACAAATGGATGGAGAATGATGGATATTGGAGCAACATAACAGGCCAGAAATGTCAAATTCAAAGAAAAGGAAGTAAGAAACAGATAATTACTAGTTAAAAAAAAAAAAAAAACAACAAAACCTTCAGGCACTTAACATTTTGATACTCTCTTCACAATGAGCATTCCAATTCCGTGAAGTAATTATTTTCCAATTCATCTGAATGACAGGTGCTAATAGTGAAAATAAACATAATGATGATCTAATATGTGCATCTGAGGAGGTCTTGCATGCATTATTTGCTCCCAATGCCTGTTGAGAAGATACTTGTTATTAGGATATCACGTCAATCGT
This sequence comes from Cettia cetti, assembly GCA_013401135.1. Classification (NCBI taxonomy): domain Eukaryota; kingdom Metazoa; phylum Chordata; class Aves; order Passeriformes; family Sylviidae; genus Cettia; species Cettia cetti. The sequence goes on along the minus strand of VZUI01029043.1, from coordinate 11,801 downwards.
GTTTCTATCATTTGCTCTAGCTTAACTGTGAGCATCAAATTGGCCCCAGGCAGGAGGTGGATGAGTGGGACACAAACCAAAGCCACAGTCCTGGCAGGGGAGAAGGAGAAGACAAAGATTTGTCTATGTGAATTCCTCCAAACAGACTCAGCATTTAAAAACCCCTGTCGTTTCTCATGAGTGCTTTCCTTGCAGCACAACTGACAGGGAGGGACATCTGGTGTCCTTCTGACCAGCTGATATTGAAGTCATGGAATTTATGATTTGGACATCCTCTGATTTTAGTGTCTTCTTTCTTTTGGTGGCAGCAATGAGACAGGGAAACTGGGCATAGTCCTACAAAGGAAACTCATATAAATGTATGCCTATTTTTTTTTCATATAATAGGAGTTTGAACACATCACAGAGAATCTGGGCCAGACATTGTGTGTGTCCATAAACCATTGTTTAAATTTGTATCAATAGAACACACTTGATTTCTCTCTGGTTTAAATTTATAAGAGATGGCTGATAGAAAGAAGTAACTGTATATTTGTACTAAATTCCTTAAGAGGGAATGTCCTGATAAGGCAGCATGTCTTGGAGGTGGAGGAAATCCAGTTGCTGATACTCTGCTCTGCACAGTGATTTGCCATTCATTTAAGCTGTGACTACTTGATTTATCTCAATCTATTCCTGTGTTGCCACCTCATTTTTTTGTGTCTAGCCTATCAAGTCCAGCCTTTCAGCAGAAGTGTTGTTATTGGTACGTACCTGTTCAAAGGGAGCAGGTGACAAATGGAGCTTTGAGCTCGCTGTTATTGTGCAGCCAAAACCATTAAAAGAACAGGAAGGCCCTGTATGAATGTTAGTGAATAGCATTTGCCACACACAATAGCTGTTATTCATCTCTTTCTTTGCTCAGCCTGTTCCTCCTGACGGTGGCACAGTGAATAAGTGTTTTCTTATTGAGTTTTTCCTCATCCTGGTTATCTTTGCCATCCCTGTGGATCCAGTTCACTTTCAGAAAGTCCTCTGCACCTTTCAGTGTCTGCCTGAGCAACGTTGCTTCATTTGCAGACTATACTTAGAACTAGTTCATTGTATGAAGCAGTCATGATAGTAATTCGTTCAGGGGAAATTGCTTTTCCAAAGGTGGAGAAGTTAATTAAGTGTGTAACAGGAGGAAGCTAAACCTTACTAATTAGCGAGAAGGGTAACGATTATGGGAGAGAACAGATGACACTTGGCTGAAGATGAACTCAAGAAATTGCTTTAGCCAAAAGCAAGTTAGAAGAGTGAATAGAAGATGAGCTTTAAGAAAGCAAAGACTGTCACTATGTCCTGATAAATTACACCTCATTTATAGTGTGTCTGCTAGGTATTAATCAATAATTTGTCGGGGTGATCCTTCACTGGGAGGCACAGACCCTGCTTTGTGTTGTAGAGAATTTCTCTCCAACCCTTTAGATGTTCCCCAGGAGGATATGATGAGTAAAAGAGCACTTTTACTCTCCAGTTCTGGGCTCTTTTACTCTCCATTTCCAGTTCCAGGATGTGCTCTCCAGTTCTGGGCTGCTTAGTTCTCTCCATCACTCTCACCCAATTTATTTGTATCAGTCAGGAAGGTTGTTAGATATTTTGGTTTTATGTTTGGTCCAGAGTTAATTTTTTTCTTGTGGTTTTGTGTTGAGAACCAGCCAGCACTCACACCTCGCCTTTAATAGGGTTGTTCTGGTTAGTATTTTTTGCTTATTGTAGCAATAATGTAAATATTGGGTGGGTAAATACTTTTTATTCCGTTTCCAAATACCCAATAAAGTGACATGCCCAACCTACAGCAAAATCAAACTGTAGTCCAAGATTTATAATGTCTTTCAATAATGGCTATTTTATAAAAGTGATAACAATATGCTTATTATACTGAAGTATGATAAACATTTTTCATCATTTTCTTCCTGTCCTTTGCCCTCTCTCCAAGTCTATATCCATAGTGCATTCCTATTTGTAAACCAGATGAGACAATTATAATGTTGACCTACATTATTAGAATGATAAATCCAATTCAAACTGCTCACAAATGCTATTTCATCTTGTGTAGTGTGTAGCACCAAGGCTGGGCTGCAAGGAACTTGTGGTCTGATATTTTTAACCATGTGACTTAAGCCTTCTTTAAGGCCAATGCTCAAAATCCAGTGTACTGTAGGCAAATACCATCACATGTTTATGACCTTTTCTGGTTTCATTCTGTAGCCAAGGACAAATAAGTGCAGTTCACCTTTGGTTTCAATTTTTTTTTTTTTTTTTTTTCCTTTGAAGCAATAGGTCTGGCTTTTCATCAGTTTAGTTACTGGTGCCTGCATTCCTCAACCAGTTCTTTGGTCTATTATTTAGAATTAATTGATTGTCAGTGTCCTGGAATGAATCAAAATATAAGGGAGAAAATCTTTTCTTTGCTCAGTGTTTAAATTCTGATTGGAGACAGTAACACTAAAGGATGGAAAAAGCAGATAACGTATTTTTAATCATTAAATTTCAGTACTCTTTGTTCAGCAGGTGTTTTAGAAAGTGCTCCTTTAAAGCATTGCTTGGTCTGGATTTAGTAAATTCTTTATCTCTTCTAGATAAATGGTTTTTAAAGAGAGATAAATGGTTTTTTAAGCATTTTTTAATATAAATGCTGAATATGGCTCAACCTTCCAAAGCAGAAAGAACACCCTTAGAGTCCTCAGCATTTCAATTGCCTCACTGAGGTGAAAAAATTTTTAGGGCAAAGTGTATAATTTAAATTTAAACCAGTTTTTTATTAGGAGAATTCCTAATGGAAGGTGTCATAAAAAAATGGAAAAAGTAATCAGAGTATATTAATCATTTAAACTTCCTTGGAGTCTGGGGCACTATAACTTTAATTAGTGATGCCAAATAGATAAAAAGGATCCTCTGTTGTGTAGACATAAACGATGAGGAAACTTCTTAATTCTCCCAAATATTACATATTGTCCATGTGATGCTTACTATGCCAAAGCAAATAACTTAGCACGGTATATTTTGTGCCAAGCAATGTGTTTTTATAATAAATGACACTTGAAATAGAGATTTTTAAGCAGAGAAGTTTATCTAAGTTTTTATAATTCACTGAGTGTTTATGGCAATTTGTATTTACTCACATTAACTTATGTATGTTATTTATTCGCATTTTTGTAGTCCCTGGAACTTTTATTCCTATGCAGACCATATATTTTTGTGCCAGATGGTTTAGAAATGACGATTGTATATGGAGGAAAGGATTGAGTGTATATATGTGTGTGTGTCTGTATATTTATCTGGGGAATATCTGCCATTAGTGAAGGCTTGTGTTGATCTGAAACAGGTGGGTAATGGGATCATTTGTGTTACTCCTGTTACATTCCCAGAGTTTGCTTTAGAAAACTCCTCAGAGAGTTTTGCCTGAAGTCTTAAACAATAAGCATGTTTGATAAACCAGTTTGGTGAGATTAAAAATGCTTCAGATACTGCTGGAAAAAACCCATGGAGCACCACCTCTAAAAAGGCTTTTCAGATTTAGTAAAGGAGCTCACGGCAAAAGAGGTGCAAATATAGAAAGGATCCTAGAAAGGGCCACCAGGAAAAATGGACAGAGGTGTCTGTTGTCTTAAAGAAAACTTAAGATTGATCGAGGCTCATCTGTGTTCCAGATGAAGGGGAAAGTGAAGCCAAATTCCAGATATGTTTGAAATAAAAGTAGAATTTGCCACAAGCCTTTAAAAGCCTCGTCACAAAGGCCTGTTATAGGACAAGAGTTTAAAATGTGAAATTGATAGAGGCCTTTGCCTCTGTGCACACATGGAATTAATACTTACAGAGTTACACACAATTTTAAAATCCTTTGCATCTATGTCCATCAAGAAAATAAGATCTAAAACATTTCCTTTACATGATGGAATCAGGATCAGCAAAAACCTGGTTATTTTAGAATTTATTTAAGGGAAAAAAGGCAGAGGTAGGAATGAGATTAACAAAATAACCTAAATTCATCTGCAGATAATAAGATTGCACCAGGGCTAAATTTGTCTCCATTTGTTTCCCAAGCTTTTTATATCTGAAGTTTCAGCTCAGATCAATAGGAGAAAATACAAGATGCCCGTGAATGAGTTATAGGAGTTTGCAATGCTAAATGAAATATATTTAGGTTCTTCTAAATTTGAGGATGTTATAATGTAGAACATCCTCTCAGACTATTTCATGTCTCTCCTACTCGGAGCTTTTGAAGGTTATAGGCATTGCTTTCAGTAAAGCTGTAGGACATAACTGAAGCTTTCCTCGTTTCATCACACAAGTTTTCTCTGCTGGCCAGATAAATCCCTCCTTACCTGAGGCATTTGAGACACGTTGTTGGAACTGCAAAACTCAGAAGTTTGGATACAAAAACTATGTCCTAAAATTGCAGCTGCTTTCATGTTGATTTTTCAAAATGCCATTTATCAGCAGTGAACTTGTCAGATGGTCATTTTTATTTGAAAAAGTTTTTTGTTTTTTTTTTTTTAATTTAAATAATCAGTACAGTCACTGAAACTTTAATGACTTAAAACCAGCCATATTACCTTAGGAAATGTGTCTAGAAAATAAGACATTGAAGTTTTAGATGCAGAGAATTAAATTAAATTAAATGTCTCAGTTCTTCAGTTGTTGGTATTTATATCCTTGGAGAGAAATCTGCCTTTGCCAACTGGCCAGTGAAAAGTCATGCCACAGAATGATAATCAAAAAAGTCCAGTGTTGGGAAAGGTGTTCGAAGACACTCACATCCACTTGCTATGTGCAGATCAGAACTTTTTCTTGAGAAAATACAGTAATGTAATTTCTGTGAAGTAATTCAGGGAGGTGTGTTGCTGAGCCATGAGCACAAAGGACAGTGAAAAAGATGTCATTGCACCCTGTTCTTTGATGAGCAGGATCTGCAAACCACACCATAATCCTTACTCTGCCTTCAGGGGTTGGCATTTTCTCCTAGCAGCTTCTAAAATCATCCCACAAAAAAACTGTGCAAAGATTCACCGCACAAGAGACGAGAAATACCAGACCAGCCTTGCTGGTTCCTGCTCTGTCCTGCAGCCTGAAGGCAAAGAATCTCACTTAATGGAAGGAGTCCTGGCTCCTCTCTTCAGCTTTCGCTTAACTGGAGTGTGTAGATCGCAGGAAAATGCCACACAGCTTGGTAGTGAGGAGATGGATATTATATCTTATTGCACACTTTATATTTTCAAACGGATTTCTTCCAAAATGGTTGAGTGGTTTGGAAGTGTTTAATATCTTATAGCTAATCCTCAGACTCTGAACTCATTTGATTCTTTCTACTCTTTTAAAATGCATTGTGATGCTCCCCTTGTCTTCTTGCAGCTCAGACTGAGGTCCCGGTTGAGCTGATATGAGGCTGTGTTTGAAAGGGCATAAAAAAAAACAGGCAAAGAACAACTTAGCGGCTTACTTTGATGATAGTGTGTCATGTTTAATCAGGGAAGACTGAACCAGTCACCTTGAGATTCTGAGAGCATTGTTCAATACTATTTAAAACATTGATTTTCTGTAACTATGAATCCTCTCAAGTCGTCATTAGAAAGGAAGCAAGTTGCCTAGGGTGGGGGTTAATACAGAAAATGTTAGGAAGAGAGAAATCTAGCCTGGAGGAGGCAAGCTGGAAACTGAGGAGCAGTTTGTCAAACCTGAAGCAAAGGTATGTCCCAGGACTGGCAGGGGTGATGGTACTCAATTGATTCTCAGAAAGAGCTAGAACAACTTTCTGACCTTACCTCACCTGACAGCAATACTTTTTAGATGACTAAACATGGACAGAGTGGTTAAAGCAAAAAAAATCTCAGTAGATACAAATAGATAAAGCATGGGTCTCTTTCTGAGAGCCAGCATTAGGTCGTGGATGTTTTCTGCCAGCAGAAGTTTCAGTGGCAACTACTTGAAAACATTGCCCAAGACTGTGTGAACCTTTACTTCAACAAAAAAGTTACTTTCCTTAATCTCTCTTGGCGTCTGAAAAGGTTGAGGTGAAAAAAATGGTTGTTACAGATGTTTATTTTGTCACTTATCCTGTGGGTAAGAATGACACAGAGCACAAGGAACACAGTTCTCAGATGGTTTTTAAATTAAAACAGAGGCCTAGAAAAGCAGCCCTACATGCAAAAATATCAGCAGTAAAGAAAAAAAAAAAAAGTATATTTCTTTTTTCTGATGTAGCTTGTATTAGCTGTCTGCTTCTGACAAGTACTACTTACCTAAATTACAGCAGTACCAGAACTTGCTGGGATATTGCTAATCTGAGAAAAACCCCAAAATGGAATGGTCTTCTGGTAGAATTAGAAATACTTTATAAGGATGTCCATGTATATATATATCTAAGGGGATAGATTAGATTAATATCTAATCTATTGGGATTTTGTATTGATTTCATCCCGGTGGTGATCTGAATTTGGTATTCTGAAGCACAGAGTCATTGACAGGCACTGCCGTGGGCTGGCAGCTTACGCTGTGCCATGGAAAAATGAAAGAAATTACTGATGTACTACAGTGCTGCACAGTGAAAGGGTGGCTTTGAAGACTGTCTTTGGATGTACTTCTACTTAATCCTTTTACACCAAAGATGACCTGGTCTGAAAGTCATTTTGCCATTGTTTTAGAGATAAAAAAACCCCAAACATTTTGAGAAGCAGAAGTTTAGCTTCCATTTGCCCTGTCTGGCTGTGGAAATATGATGCCCTCGGGACATTTCTGTTGGACTGGACCAGAAGAACAGTTCTGGTGAACAACTTCCCAGAATCATGGAATCCTAGGTTGCTTTGGGTTGGAAGGGACCTTAAAAACTGTTTTGTTCCAACTCCTGCCATGGGCAAGGATATCCCCCACTAGCCCCGGCTGTTCAGAGCTCCTTCCAACCTGCCCTTGATCCTGTGGGTGTTTTGTGGGAGTCTCACCATGAATTTCCTAAGCAGAATTAGTCTAAACTATGTGCTAATAGATTTGAACATTTCTGTCTCTGCAGTCAATGCTAAAATATTTCATTTTATTTCCCTCTTGAAATGCAGCAAATGGAACCAGTTTATCAGTGTTTCTAATGTAAGATTTAACTTTTTTTTTTTTCTGTCCTGCTTACTCTCCTGTAAAATTTAAAGACCCTAGTAAAGATTATGCATCATACTTAATTTCTGGATTGTTGCAAATGGCAAAAAATTAAACTCAAGCAATTTATTTGTTAAACTTTTGTAGTGGCTTCACATTTGCCTGTCTCTGCCAAATTTAGTGTTGTGGTTTGAGTGTCTACCAGAACTCTGCTGTGAGATAGGATCAGGAGAAAAGCAAAGCAGGCTCAAGTCTTAAAGGGTACAGAGACTGATTTATTACCACATACTGAAGAAGAAAATGAGAATCAAAATGAAACTTTCAAAATACTCCTCCTCCCCCACCAGCTTCTTTTCTTTCTCACAATGTACAAGGACAAAACCTGGAACTCTAGGTCAGTACCACTTACAAAACTGCCCCCCATCAGTCCTTTTAGAGGCAGAACTCTCTCCTGATATGTTGTAGTAGCTTTTCACAAGAAACAGCAGTCTGCTTGTGGCTTTTAACTTTCACAACAGCAGCCACCCTGGGAGAACAATTTGTAGTTGTGAATCTCCCATATCATGACTATATATGGGCCATGGACTTGTGCATACTGGGGTGTCATTTTAAAAATGAACAGTTTAAATGCAAAGGATTTCTTCATCTCATGGGACAGAGGCCTCTTTTAATTTCTTTATTGGTGCAGAGGGCTTCTTGTCTCATCTCTCTGTTCAAACATCTCATGAGATTACAAGACCACAGCTACTAATTCAATATTCAGTCAATCAATTACAGATAAGTTTGCTAAAATCCACAAATCTGAACAATCATTTTCCCCAATTCATATTGTCCATGATTTAAAGGGATATTCTAGCATATTACAGTCTGTTACCACAGCTCATAGGAGACTTCCAGCCTAGGACCAAGGCATCTTGTCATCTCTTCCACCTAAGGCATCACTCTTCCTTCACTGACTCTAATATATCTTCATATTGTCCTTTTACATGCCCCCAGTTTGGCATTTTCTCTCACTTAGAGAAGGTTTAGGGCTTTGAAAGTTTTATTTGTGCAAGGAAAGAGTTATTATCGTGCCCAGGGCCTGTGCTGGTCACACGTGGCCTGGCTGCTGGATGCCTCCTGTCCACCCCGGGATGACCCAACCCGGGCCCGGAGCCGCTGCCAGGGGGTCTGGCAGACATCTCCCTCAGCCTGGCTGGGGAAGGGGGTAGACTTTAAAGTTAGCTGATGTTAAGCTGCAGCCTCCCCTTCCCTCGCCCAGGGGGCATGGCCAGGCCAGGGACGGCTCCATGGACCTGCTCCTCCAGCCAGAAGGGAAAGGATCAGCTCGGACACAGTCAGGGCTTTATACGTTTGGTCCAAAAGTCACATCCAGCTTCCTCAGTGGTCAAACAATATGTCAGTATCTAGGAATTGGCTTCTGATAGATCCCTGTCTATCCCTGTTCTGATAGATTCCAGGTTCCTTACATGGAAAAAAACAAGCTGTGTTAACCCATGACAACATCCCAAACAATTATTTCCCTTATCCAACACACTTCTGGTGGTTTTACATTTGTCTTTGAGAAGATACTTTTCTGCAGCATCTTTTCTTTTAATGTAGCAAAATGTATTTAGGAAAAAAAAAAGGGGGAGGGGTATTAAAAGGCATTTTTAATTACTTTAGATAATTTAGACAAATTTGGTAATACAAAGAGGTTTTTTATACTGAGATATAACAGTGTACAAGTAACCGTGGATATGTCTAATTGCCTCTCTGTGATTAAGAAGCTTGAAATGGAACTTCATAAAATCAACTGGTGGTGCAGGGTCTTTGCTTGTTGTGTGCAATGATTCCCCTGGCACCAGTGGGACATGCTGTTTATTTCAGCATCACTTTTTCTGACAATGAACCTTGCTCTGTACCTGCTTGAGAACATGCTAGAAAACTCTCTGCAAGCAACTATAACTGACCTTAGCAGGGACTAATTGCTTCATTAGGAAAAAAAATCAAGGGATTACAAAAAAAAAAAAAAATATTAAAGGGTGAAAGAGTGCTGCAATTAAAATTGACAGCTTTTAAAAAAATTCTGTTGCAGTCTGATGGGATCTTTGGCAGTGGAAAAAAGGGGCAAGTTGAAAAATGTAAATAGTCTGTTTAGAAAATATTAGAATGAAAGGCATTGCATGTTCTTTCCATCAAAATGAACAGCTTGGTGACAGTTGCATGATTTCATATAAACATTTCAGTTTTGTCATAGCCTTAGCTTAAGCAGACATATTACAAGAAAATTGTACTCCACTATAAAATGTCAATCTGATTTATTTTTCCCCTTGTCACAGTAAGCCTTTGGTTTTTATTTACTTTGGACAGGGATCTTTTTTTTTTTTTTACCCTTGTCTTTTCTACCTACTTTGATATATCTCACCTTGGTTGCTGTTCTAGAGGTTGCTTTGCTGGAATATCAACTCAATAGCTCATTTTGAGTAGCTGGGAATGAAGGGCCAGTCATTTTTCACCAGTAAATGTATCTTAGAGAGCACATGATTAATCTGTCATTAACTTTGATCAGCTGCTCTCAGAGATATGGATATGCAGAAACGCAGAAGAGGCTCCAAAAATCTCTCCATGAGGCAAAAGTTTATTTGTCTTTTCTTCTGGAATGTTTTTGAGGCAATCATAAAGCATGTATTCTTATTTTGAAAAAAGTTCATGGAACACTGCTGTAGCTCAGGTGATGAAATCCATGTGTCTGGCATCTGGCCCATTGTTATTTTCTTGTGGTTTGTCCCCCTGCATGCATGTATCCATGAATAATATCAACACATATTCTCTCCTCTACAAAATAAACCTTCATCTAATCTCTTTTTTTTTAAAAAAAGCATTTACATGAGCCGAAAGTTGTTTGTATACTTACAAAAATCAGAAATCCATGAGTTGCTAATACTTTGAAATATTTATTATGAAATGAAATATTTATTTGAAATTAGATGTGTGCACACAGGGTGAGCTTTCTATTTCTCCTATGTTCTTCTTATCCTGTGGGTTTTGTTTTTTCATATGACCCACTATTCTTGTGCACATGGAATACCTGTGGCTGTTCGGTTCATACATTGTTTTTGTGTCTGGACAATTCATTGGGTAATTCTGGTCATCAGAATTGCATGAAAACATCCATGTAGCCTGTAGTGAATCCAGGTGTCCAGACTGCATTGTTTGGACTGAAGGTGAATGTGGGGAGAATGTGTGGATCAAGTGACACTTCAACCCTTCCTTCCCAACACACATCTACTTTTTATTTCATAAAGCTGGCCAAATCTTCCATAATCATATAAAACATTTCTTGTGTTTCAGGCTTTCTATAAAAAAAAAAAGCTCATTTTCAGAGTAAACCTATTTATCTTAAGGAGAGATGGAAAAATCTAGAGAGGAAGTGAAACAGGTGCTCCTTGAAGATGCAAATGGTTTTATCACAAATATTAATTAGATGCAAAATCATATATTATAATAATATAAAATATGCACATTGACCTCTGTTCTGGTAAAACACTGATATTTTAGCCATACCATGAATATATTTCTATGCCATCAGCTGTTCAACTGCTTCAAGTAAAAAGTTAATTAATAAACTTAAAGGCAATTAATTCTACCTAAGATTGTTTTTAAAAAATGTGCTGTAGCTGTGAGAGACACTATAAGAGAGTCACAGAGCTACTCAACTTCTTCATAATTCTTATCTGCCAATTGTTTCAGTTTTTCATTATTACTTGAATCTGTGGCAAACAACACTGCTGATGCTGTATCTGCCATAGTGTGAGTCACTGGAAAAGCAAAGAGAATCAGTTTGGTTCTGCTTCATTTCCTGCAGGGTTTATAAGTGTGTTTCCAAGAAGGCTCTAAAATGTTGTGAGACATTAACTGGTTCACAGCTTCCCAGCATGTCATGCTAAAGACAGAGCTGAACAATCCATAGATACCAAGAGATGGACTTGGACACCCAGATTACCCAAATATGAGGGTGCACCATTCAGTTCACCCACAAACATGGACAAGGCTGGGGAAAAAGTAGTCCCAGGAGTCTGACCTGGAAGGAAAGGTTACTGGCACAAGGTACCCAGAGAGGCTGTGGCTGCCCCTGGATCCCTGGAAGTGTCCAAGGCCAGGTTGGATGGGGTTTGGAGTACCCTGGGACAGTGGAAAGTGTCCCTGCCCATGGCAGGGCTGGCCCTGGATGGGCTTTAAGGTCACTCTAACCCAAACCAGCCTGGGATTCTCAGGTTTTGCTGATGATACAGAAGGATATAAACCAGTCCATCCCTTCAGTGATACTTCTTTGGCCATCTTTGGAGCCAGATGTGCATTACAGTCACTGGCACGACTGTTGTGTGCCCTGTGCTGGCAGGATGCTGCTACTGTGGCAGGGCTGGAACAGCTCACAGCAGGCTCAGAGTGAGGGGCAGGGCTGGCACAGCTCACAGCAGGCTCAGGGTGTTGTGGCAGGACTGGCACAGCTCACAGCAGGCTCAGGGTGAGGGGCAGAGCTGGCACAGCTCACAGCAGGCTCAGACTGACAGGGCAGGGCTGGCATAGCTCACAGCAGGCTCAGGGTGTTGTGGCAGGGCTGGCACAGCTTGCAGCAGGCTCAGAGTGAGGGGCAGGGCTGGCACAGCTCACAGCAGGCTCAGAGAGGGGCAGAGCTGGCACAGCTCACAGCAGGC